>PUHP01001259.1:0-13386 GCA_006783085.1 Colletotrichum shisoi | reverse complement strand
GTAATGCCATACAAAACAACATAGGGATAAATGTCGTTGCGTCATGTATTCTGGTCATGTGACCGTATTGCGGGGGAAAAAGTGGGTATGTAGCCTTGCCGCGTTTGATGGGATAACAACCTTGCGGACCTTGAGGTGACACCTAACATGCGACCGTCTACATGGAACCCACTGATTGGCCAGATGTGGGCTGGTGTGGACGCCTTGGATCTTCTTCGGTGAGTGCCCCTCAATACCTATCTAGATACAAGCTACTTATCCATCAAGAAATGAAGGTCTGCAGACATCTTGGAGAGGGATACCTCTTGAAATGAGTCTCAGTGTTTGTTGTTGCCGAGGCCAGCATGGCTGCTTAGGAGCAAGTCAATAGAGAATGACTGCTCGAAACACTCTGCATGGACACTTCAGGGACATGAGGGGAAGGGGGGCAACACAGAGCACGGTCCTCCTGGATTCTGTGCCGAAGTGTTTGGTAGATTCTGTTAGGCAGGGTAGATTTCCTAGGAACCATGCACAAACAGATGGGCGACCAAAAGAGGAGAAGAATAGAGACGGAAAGTGCAAAAAACGTGTTTCAGAAGGGACGAACGAGAAAACAGGGGGATTGTAACGGTATCAGTGCTCCCAGGCCTTGTTAACTACTTACTTTCCTAGGCAGCCTGTAGGTAGCCCAGGCGCCTACCGCGAATTCCGACATAACAGTGTGGACAAGCCGGAGCCCTCAGGGCGGTGTCTCGTGCCTTTAATAGACTATCCAGATTACGCAGAGTTAGTGGGTGATTCAATGGCCTCGAGGGGCGTGTCCAATGAAGGGGGCAACTCATCTCTGACCATCCCCCGGGAGCACTATCCGTACCCGCACCTACACCACGCCTCTTCGTTAGCCCCCGTCCAAACCGACAAGGCGTAGGGTACACCATTCGGCAGTGTAAGGTCCACCAGCGAGAGAAGTACCCCGGGTTAGCATCCGACCTCTCACAGCCTAGAAAGGCCTGGCACATCTGTAGGGGACTGCTGGCGCCAGTTGCTGCTGGCCAGCAGTGGAAAACAAAGCCTCACCTCACCTCATATCGCCTCAACCTCCACACCCAATCCCAACTCCCTCAATGTCCTCGCCCTTTTCTCGCCCACGATCGACGCTCGTGTCTTGAGCTCGCTCCCCCCAAAACCTCCGAATCGAGTCGCCCAATTGCGGCGCAGCTCGTGCAGTCCCTATTTTCCTCTTCCCAGCTGGAAGATATCCTGGGACGCCCTTCGTTTTTCTCCCCTTTCCCACAGGCCTCTTCGAACCCTTTCCGCAGGACCACAACCAGGTGAGACACACAGCCATCTGCCTCTTCCATATCCTCGTCTGCTACCCCTCGAGCCCAAGTCCTCGGACATTGCGACATCGTCTCCCTCCTTTTTCTCAGTCAAATCATTGCCACGCCCTTGTTTCTGTTTTCTCGCGCGGTACTTGTCCTTGAGCCTGCGTCGAGCTATCTGTCCTCCATGCCGCTCCCCCGCCGTTGGGCCCTGGAAGCTAACCGTGGTCAACATTGTCATTACTACAGTTGAATCTGCCCGGAAATACAGGGCCGGTTGCGGCCTTGCCGTCTGATTACACCGCCGACCAACAGTCAACGGCGACTGTTCGATTTTCGAGCTCGACGGTTTAAAACATCCTCCGTTTCCCGTCGCAAGGTGCGTAGCTCCAGAGAATTACATCTCCGCCTTGCTCGTCGATGGTGCGGTGCCGCCTGCGAGCGAACCCGTCTGCCTGAAAATGTCTATCACGTTGCTCTCCCATTGTGGATTTGAGCAAAAACAAGACTTTCTTGCTTCCAAAAATAACTAGGACATTGACTGACTATTCCTCGCAGGGGGTTGGAGGTTACTGGTAGTCACGGTGTCACTGCCGACCAAGTTTCCCTTTCTTGTGTCACCTCGACAGCTCAAGACCGCGCAATGGTCGCTCCTAAGAAACCCCAGAGTGAAATCGGGAATAACGGCAACAAGTTGAACAATATGCCCTACAACAAGAGAGAATCGGCCATGGGTGGTAAGCCCGATGGAAAGGGCCCCAACGGTGCGCTTAAAAAAACACACATCCGATCAACCCCTTGGAAGGATGCTAACTGTATTTGAGGCGCCCGATCTGGATTCAGAACCGATACCGCCATATCCAACAATCGACCAGGCAACGAACGAACCCTTCAGCCATGGGTCCCCGACTCCGGCGACGGCATTGACGGTAGTCTGGAGAAGTCCTCCAGCAGTGGAGGAACTTGGGATCAGTTCGCCGAGAATGAGCGGCTCTTCGGCCTCAAGACGGACTATGACGAGAACATCTACACCACTACCATTGACAAAAGCCACCCTCAATATCGAGAGCGTATGGCCGCTGCGGATCGCAAGGCTCGGGAGATTGAGCGAAGCTTGGCCACCACGGCGCACGTAGCAGAGGAGCGCGTGATGGACTTTGTCAGCGGCGGCGGCGATGATCATGGTGGTGACGAAGAAGACAAGTAGGTTTCTGCTTGCCATATAGCCACAAAGAGCAGTCGAAGCTAATAGCCGTGTTTAGGTATAGCGGAGTTCGCCGCCAAGACTTCCCGCCCTTGTCCAGCCGCGAGAACAAGTACACCCCTCCCGCGAAACGAGCACCTTCTGCGAACACAACGGTTGTTGGCGCTCCCATTGATCCTGCGATCATCTCATCGCAGTTGAGAGCGCCTCCGAAGAAACAGACCACCGTAAAGCCGGAGGATGCTAAGCTCCTGAGCCAGCTCGTCAACAAAGGGAGTTCTGCCCAGTCTACTGAGGCAATCAAAGCCGCCGACCCGACTGCCTCCACCAAGTCTTCCCCGAAGCAAGAGCCGACCAAACAGCCCGAGGTCAAGCCGTCAGAGACGAAGCCAGCCACTGCGAAGACCAGCGATGCCAAGGCCGCTGACAGTTCAGCCACTGCGTCCCGTCCCTCTGCAGCTACGAGCCGGGCCATCTCTCCTCAGGTCAAAGAGGGCACGCCAAGCGCGTCTTTGACTGTGGAACGCGACGTTCTCAACTCTTTCAAGACTTTTGCCAGCCAACAGCGGCAAAATGCTGAGAAGGTTCGGAGCAGTAAGGCAAAGGCCGACAAGGAAGTCAAATTGACGGAGCTGAAGAAGTTTGCCGACACCTTCAAGCTGTCGACCCCTGTCCCAACCGACCTTATTTCCATTATCGCCAAAGATCCCGATAGACAAAAGGAGATCCAGGCCAAGGCGCTCCAGAATGCGGAGGAAGTTGCTCGCACAAAGACAACGCCGACTATCAAGGGTAAGGACACTCCGCCAAAGGAAGGCACATCAAAGCCTCCTCCAGATGCTCCGGCAACACAAGCTCCCGCCGAGACAAGGAGCGCTGCGCGCCCAACGCCTGCGCAACAGACCATATCTCCCTCCAACGTCCCGAGCCGTCATCCCAATGCGCGCCAGTCTTACGCCACTCCTCAGTACCATAACCAAGGTTACAGGAACGACAGATCTGGTCAACACATGGCTCAACAGAGCCGTCAGCCTCTGGCTCAGCGCTTGCGCAACGTGGAACAGCAGAAGATGTCGCAGTCGCCTAACCAACATGCTGGTGGCCAGGATATGCGCATGCCGCCAACTGGGCCCGCGAATAATAACACTGAAGCATTCCGGCGCGCCGGCGCTGTCCCAAATCATATTGGGGGGAAGTTGAACCCAAACAGTCACGAATTTAGACCGAATCCGTTCGCGACGTCGTTCAACCCCAACGGACATCCCAGTGCCGGATCAAGCCCTCGCTCCGCTGCTACAAACAACGCCGGTGCTGCCGCCGGACCCGGGGCTGTTGCTAGTACCGGTGCTGCCGCCGCTGCCGTTGAAGCGACGTCAACCCCGTCCTCTGCTGGACAGCTCATTCGTCGGAAGACGAAAGCCGTCGATATCAAAAAGTGTTACATTCTTGCCCATGTTAAGACGTTTACGCCCCCTCAAGGTCGGAACTGGGAGGATAACGAGGGGCTAAGACCCTCTTACGACACTCCGCCGACCTGGAGAGCGCCTTCGGACAACGAGAAGCCCGACTCTACAATGCTCATTACCTCCAAGGAGTTCTTGGAGCGCCAGTCGTTCGCCGCGTCGTCGATCGCCACGCCGAACCACACGCACGTGGTGCCGAGTGCCCACCAACATCAGCTTCCATTCCATTTGCAGCAGCCGGCCCACGGCATGGGTCCGCGCCAGTCGCCGCACATGCCGCCCATGCCCATACAGAACCAGCATGGTCACGTTCCCCACACGCCGTACCAGAACATGGATGACCATCGGATGATGCATTCGAATTCGGCACAGTCGTTCGCCTCTCCTCGGATGACCCAAGTCCCGATCACTTACACGCCGGCAATGAGCTCGGCCGGCCAAGTTCCTTATAATCAGCCGATGATGCAGCCGTTTGTCGGACCGGGCACACCTCAGATGGGTGGTTACCGGAACTTCTCCAACAACCATCAATACATGCCGCAACAGCCCGGTGGTCCAATGGGAGCGCCGATGATGCCCCAGTTCATGAACCCTCAGGGGATGGTTCCGGCTCCTGGACAGATGCCCATGTATGCCGGAAGCCACACCCAGTTCATGTCTCCGAACGGCGCACCGCCTCAGCCCATCCCCGGGGCCAACGGCTACCCCAGCCCCGGACGCCCATCAGCACCTATGATGGTTCACCAAGGATCTCAGCAGGGACAGCCCGTGTACGGCATGAGCCCCAACGTGCAGTACCAGCAGCCTGCGTTCACCCCGCAGCAACCCGGCGGTCAGGGTAAGATGGTACCCGGCGCTCGATACCAATAAAGTGCTAACACCCTAGCTTAGTTGGCAACGTCCGTGGGTACAATAGCTCGGGACCCCAACACTTCGGAACAAGTCCCTCGCAAATGCATCAGTACGGAGCGCAGCATCGTAGTGGGAGCAACAGCTATGCAGCCAAGCCCTTCAACAACCACGGGCAGCATCATGGTCCCCAACAAGTTTCCCCGGTACCTGCCAGCGGACCCGGTCGTGCTCCTGACGGCACCGAGGAAGCCAAATGAGGTGCATGACGAGATGACCAGGGCATACCGATAACGCCGTGGGACCACCGCCTCGCCTGTCTTGGCATCGACACTCCTTCAGCGTCAACTATACATAGTTGATCCGCGAAGCCTAGGACAGATGTTAAAAAGGCTGCTCTCTGGAGACCTTTGGTGGTTTGTCAGCTGGAGCTAGCCAATCTCTAGGGCGAGAGAGGCAAAGTTGGGCTTTCTGTAGGCAATGCGCTTGCTTGACAGAAGGTTTCGTATTGGTAATACGACGGCTGGGGGCCAGCTCCCATGGGTTTTCGTGTCTGGGAGTGCAGCGACATAGGGGCCTCTGGCAAAGATGCCACAAGCAGGGCGACTGTTCAAGCTTCACGTCGTTGTGCCATGATACGGAATCAAGGGAGATGTGAGAACGTCAGTCATGGCCCAGACGTGTATGTGAAGGCCGGGTGCCACAGGTAGCTGAACAAAGTTGGTGATGAGAAGCGTAGGAATCGAGAAGTAGCTTAGGCTAGAGCCATCTATCATAAGGTGGCTGGAACATGTTAAAACATCACTTTAAACAAGATGGCCCTGCGCGTGTGAGTGGACGAAAGCAACGAGGCGTATTGACAACAGATAATTTGCTGTTGTGAGGCATGAATCAGGTTCTCAACCAACAGTTTGGACATCAGGACAGCACGAGTGGCCGTGATGGAAGGGAGAAGACCAAGAGGAAACACTAGTGTCGCGGGAATAATTCAGACGGTAGGTACAGCATCGTCGCTGCACGAGGTACCTGTCTACCCAGGAGAGAGCGGTCTTGGGCGGGAAGGAATATGATAGTGCGCGGCCGGGTTGGAGTCAATGCTTTGCATAGGGCTGCTTCCACAGTCTGGAGGGGACACATTCCTCGGAACAGCAGGGCAAAACAGCGTGCGGATGTCGTGATGTCTGGTCATGGCTGTTACTCTACTCCTCGATGGGTAAAAAGGACCCGACGACAGCGGCCTCTGGGTTTGTGCTAACTTTGTAACCCTGGGTAGGATTGTCGAAGGAAAAGTAGCAACACGGCGAAGTAGCCAAGGTCTGATGCGACTGCAGCCCCAGGGGTATTCTGGCTGGCGGCTGTAATGGGATGGCAGGAAACATTTCCATTCGTGGCGGTTGCACGCATGCCATTTGGCGGCGCATGTCGCATGTTTCAGAGCGCCTTCTTCCAGGACTCCTTGAGTCCTTCCTTCCTTCTTCCCTTTGACTTTCCCACACTGTTTTAGCCATCTCGCCAAGTGGGGCTCGCCAGTACACTGGACGGAATGCAGTTGGCAGGTCCAAGTGGGGAACCCTCGGCGGCTTGGCTCGATTTTGTCGTGGGTAGCGGGCACAGAGGCACTTTTGCAGTTGGACAAGAGAAAATTGTGAACACGCTGCGGTAGCCGTTCCGTCCCTTTATTTTATTTTTTTAAACCCGTTTTTCATTCTTTTCTCCCTTCCCCTCCTCGTGTGGTTTCTGCCAAGGCGATCTGGTCTGATGATGCGATCTAATAGTCGTGTCACAACCAAGAGATGAGTGCACGTAGCATATGAGGTAAAGCAAGCATAGGTACATGAGTGAGGTGATAGAGTAAACGGGCTGGGCTCACGAACGGTTCAGACAACCTGCGGGCCAACTGATTGGATGTGTCTGGGGTTTGGGAGAGAAGGAAGCAGCAGCAGCAACGTCGAACGCAAAAAGGATCAGAGACGCGATACACCAGTGACCAGTGACACCACCACACCACCCGCCCACCCTCTTCCAAGGGTCGGTTTGCGCTTCAGATCCTTACCGCGCAACTACCGCTGTGGCCTGCCATTCGCGCATCCGTCCCTTGGCCAATGACCTTTCTGGATCAGCACCGTCTCTTTCGGGACCCCTGGTTCATCCACCTTTCCCACTTTTCCTAGCCACCAGCCCGCATCCACCTCGCATGAGAGACAAACGCGCCATACCACACTGCTCACTGACTAACATTACCTACCAGTTGCGCTGCGTACCGCAACCGAGAAGAGACAAGGGTCCTTGTTTGATTTGGTACCTTGCCTTAGTGGTCATGTTGGCCGAGTAGGCATCTAGCATCGCATGCAAGACCGGAGAGACCCAGACCGGCAAGGCGGCTGGTTCGGCGAAGATACAGCCAAGGGCAAGCGCAAGGGGAGCGCAAGGGAGGCAAAGGTGGGCGTACAAGACCTGGAATTCGGCGCCGGCTCCTGGGCGCAACTTGGGTTTCCTCGAGTTTCTCGTCGTCGAGGCGCCGTTGGACAGGAAGGAAGGGGACGGAGCAGCCGAGGTTTGCGCCTTGACTTGGGCCGTGGGAAAAGAATCCGGAGGGAGAAGAAAAGGGAGGACGTTAAGCCAGCCGTTGTCCGCGTCGGACCTACACTACGTCGAAGGGATGGCAAAGGGCCCTTCTAGCTGCCAGCATCCGAGATCCGGTTGGTAAGGCCTGGCAGGTAGCTGTACCCATCGGCCAGACGCGACCAAGACGAGAAAGCAATGTACCTATGTAGAAGTAGATGACGGTAAAGAACAAGAAGAAGAAGAAAACGCAGACAACAGGGGTGGTTTCTTGTGGCACGACAGATGGAGAGGGAAATAGAGAGAGAGGAAGCACACCCCGCGACCGCTAGCCAGACCGCATGGCCATGGATCATGATGCACCATGTATGCGACTGGACGAGACGACGGGATGCGGTGCAGACACCGGCCGATTCACCCTTGCTCCCTCCCTCCCTCCCCGTTCGTACCTTCCTGCCCGAGATGGATGGGCTGGCCGCGCGTGGTAAGGTTTTTTTTCTGTTCGACGATAAAGACCCCATGACAGCCTCCCGCCTTCCTCAACCACCTGCTCTTACTCCATCCGCACCTGACTTCATCAGCAGCTCGATCTGGGCTCCGGGACTCATCTTTTTCCTTCACCTCGCGCATTTTTCATTCATTGCTCACTCTCGTCTACCACGGTGCGTCATACACGCTCTTGACTGTCACGGATCCAGCCCAACTCGGTTTTACATTGCTCTTTCCACGTGTGGATAGCAAGTAGCCTCATCACAGTTCCTTCCTTCCCCTGCCTCTTTGGAATCCGGAACGATTACGTACTACCCTTCCCGACCAGCCTCACTGTTGCACATTTACCACATTCCTTCAACCTTTCGAAAAAAGTGTCCGTCATTCGACTCTCTGTACCTCGAGCCGGCTCGACAATTGCTTTTCTCTTCGAGAATAAAACAAGTTGAAGACATCCCCTTCCGTCTCAGTCACATTGGCTTGCGACTCACTCTCACTCACCAACAACATATCGGATTCTCACAATCTGAACATCCCACCCGCGAACTTCTGAAGACGAGGAGCAAACACATTCTTTGACCGAAGCCCCCCTTCCCTTTTTTAAAACCTCAAAAACACAACATCAAACCCCAATCGCCGTTCTTCTTTCCTGGAAGAAGCAACAAAATTAAGCCATCCCATCTCGCACTGGCCTCTCATACCACCAGCAACGACAACATGAAGGCCACTCTCGTATCCGCGCTCGCGCTGCTTGCCAGTCAAGCCACCGCTCACATGGCCATCACCTATCCGCCGCCTCTGCGATCCAAGGAGAACCCCTTCGCCGGCTACGACATTGACTACAGCATCACCAGCCCCCTGAGTGCTTCCGGCAGCGACTTCCCCTGCAAGGGAACCTTGAACCTCCTCGGCACTGAGAAGGCTTCTCCCGTCGCCACTTGGCAGGCTGGCCAGGCTTACAGCATGACCATCGCCGGTGGTGCCAATCACAACGGAGGTAGTTGCCAGGCCGCCCTCTCTTTTGACAGCGGGAAGACCTTCACCGTCATCCACAGCTACATCGGCGCATGTCCCGTCGCTGGCACCTCATCTCTCAAGTTTACCTTGCCGGCAGACACTCCTTCTGCCAAGAACGCCATCTTCGCCTGGACCTGGTTCAACAATATCGGTAACCGAGAGTTGTACGTTTCTTACCCCTAATGCCTTCCTCTTGCTAGCGTCGAAGTCAAGTCTTGCTGACCCCAATAACAGCTACATGAACTGCGCCGTCATTACCATCACTGGCGGTGGCGCTGGAGGCAACGTCGCCACCTCATTCAGCAGCCGACCCCAGATCTTCAAGGCCAACATCGCCAACGGCTGCAGCACCCTGGAAGGATCCGACGTCATGTTCCCCGACCCTGGCCCAGATGTCACCACAGCTGGCACCAGAACTGCCGCTCCTGTCGGCAACTGCGGTGCCGTTGTCGCCCCCAATCCTGGAACCGGTGGCGGCTCTGGTGGAGGTAGCGGCGGTAACCCTCCCAGCAGCCCGAGCTCCGTCGTCGTCCCCGTCCCGTCTGTTCCCCAGACCACTCAGCCCAGCACCTCGGCCACTACCACTCGTGCTGCTGGAGGAGCGCCCTCTCTGTTAGTGTCCCCGTAATAGCTTCATCACGAACCCCCTTGCTAACCTTTCCAAGCCCCGGTGGTGTCTTCATAACGGTCTCGGCCTCCAACAATGCCCCTGCTGTCTCGTCCGTTCAACCAACTACTTTCGCGACCGTCAGCCAGCCAGCTGCGACTGGTGAAGAGTGCACCTCGGAGATTGAAGTCCCAACCGCGGCGCCCGCTCCCACCTCGGCAGTAGTCACCATTGCTCCCTCCGTTGCACCGTCTGCGGTGCCATCCGTCGCCCCCTCTCCCGGCGTTGGATCCGGTGGCGATGCTGCCGACGGCTCCATGACCCCTGGCAAGGCTTGCAACCCCGAGGGTCAATGGAACTGCGTTTCCGGTTCCCATTTCCAACGTTGTGCCTCTGGTCAGTGGTCGGTGCTCATGAGTATGGCTCCTGGCACCAAATGCCAGTCTGGCACGACTGAGGTCTTGGTCTGGCAGAAGAAGAGAGCCCACGGTCGCCGATCGCTCCGATTCAGACACCACATCTAAGCCCATGGGCCGTGAGTAATAGACTTACTGCCCTTTGGATGTGTTGTCGAGAGGGTCACGACATTTTTATGAGACTTGGACGAGATACGCGGGAACACGCATGCATAGACACGGGAAAGAGTCTGGTTTTCTGATATTTCGGCGTTTTGAGGACGGCAATGGATTTTCCGGGACTGGCTCCTGACTTGCATTGGGAGATGGCTGGCAGGCATTCGAATCCTGTAGAATAGGTAGCAATTAAAATCCCTACGATCGTTGAGAAGATTGGGCTGTCGTAAGACCTCGGTGACTTCTGCGTGGTGACCAGATGATGTTAATTTTGAGTCGACGATTGGTTGAGTGGTCTACTGCCAGTGACGGCTCTGTAGAGGTGTCACCACCTGGCAGGTTGGCACGAGCGCGCCACTTCAGGCAGCATAAGCTCTGGTGGCTGGAGCTTTGAACTCACTTTGAACTTCGAGACTTCAAATCCAAGTAAAAGCAAGACAGTGATCGATTCCCATTCCACGTCGCCACGCGACCTCCACTTCCGAACAATAAAATCTTGCTGTTCCAGAAATCTCAAGGCAGGTTCGACGAGATTGCGTTGGCCAGTGCGGCCGCGCCTGATGTACCGGGTCTCATCCCTGGACTCTAGCCAACTCACCTGAGTCGAGGTGGACAAGTGCGCATTGAGAGAGTGAATGGTGGTGGCGAAAGGGCTCTCAACTGTAATGCGTCACGGCACTTCCTGAAAACCCAACCAACACAGAAATGGCGTTGCCGTCGGGCCGGGCGGCATTCAAGAAGAAGGATGGCTTCTTGACTTTGAGGCAGGACCGGCAGTTCGTAATATGGACTCCAGCTCCTGGCGATGGCCCCCCTACGGTTTCGCTCTCTATCAGCAATATCACGAGTAAGCCGCCAAGGATTCATCAACTCCCAGAAAGCAACGAGACTGACACTAGCGACAGATTTGCAACAAACACCAGACAGCGCGGCCAAGGTGATGCTAAAGATCTTTGAGAAGCCTCCCGAAGCCGCGGAGCAGACGCCCTATCTCTTCCACTTCACGTCGACCGAGGCCAGATCCGAGGCCAATGCCATCAAGGATCTGCTCTCAAGGTTGCTGGTTGACACCCGCTCCGGCGATCCCAACGTTCCCAAGCCATCGGGTAGCGGAACCCCGAACTCAACGGCAAACGGATCTAATGGAGCCACCGGCGGCGGCTCGGGCTCGGGCTCAATGGCATTCGCCAGCTCCGTCAACTCGAAGCGGAGCAGTGCGCGCTGGTTCGACGACGCGCAGCTCAAGGGTGACATCGAGCTGCAGCAGTCCCTCATGAAGAAAGACCGGACGCTTCACCAGACGTACATGGACGCGCGTGCGACGAAGCCCGAGTCGATATCGGACGCCGCCTTCAACGCACAGTTCTGGTCGACACGCACGAATCCCTTGCGCGCCCACGCCATCGAGGTGAACCAGCAAAAGGGCGCGTACAATGTCCTGCCGTCGATAAAGCCGCGGCTGGAGAACGACGTGCTCAAGCTCGACATCACCGTTGAGATGGTCCAGCTCATCATGGCGCAGCACCCGCTCGTTAAGAGGCTGTACGACGAGAACGTACCCAAGATTCCCGAGAGCGAGTTCTGGTCCCGCTTCTTCCTGAGCAAGCTGTTCCGCACCCTCAAGGGTGACAGGATCACTGACGAGAGGAAGGAGGGCATCAAGCGGGACGCCCTGTTCGACGCCCACGACGCCAGCGAGAACACCGCTATGTTTCAGCGGAGGAGTATGGCGCAAAGTGTGCCGCATATCATCGATGTCTACGGCAACGAGGAGAACCAGGGCGGCTTTAAGAGCGGGAACCAAAAGGACATTGAGATGCGGCCGCGCAAGAATGTGCCCATCGTCAATACCCTCAACAGTCTCAGTGAGAGAATGTTGTCCAATGTGGCACCCTCTGACCGTGAAGCTGGCCCCGAGGCTGAAGACTCGACGTGGCAGGAGCTCGCACTCCGAGACCTGCGAGGCGATGCTAAGGAGAACAAGATCATTCTTAAAATCAAGGAGCAGAACCGCTTCTTTGCCAAGAAAGACGAGGCCAAGTCAGCCAACTCCCTCGCCTTTGCGAAGCAAAACCCGTCGGACGTCCTCTTTGACATTCAGACCGACCTTGAGACCATCGAGACCGACGGCGCAGGCGGCCTGAACCTCCGCGCGGGCATCGGCATCCTCGACGACAGTGACAGCGATGAGGAGGCGCAGCGGCCGGTTCATGTTGGTTCCCGAGCCGCGCGCAGGGCTGCGGGCGACGACATCATGGCGGGCATCCGCCAGCGGCGCGCCGAGAAGTACGGCGACACAACAACGGACGAGTCCCGTCCCATGGGCCTCCCCGCCGAGGTAGCCGAGCGGTGCTCACTGACGCACGCGACCACGGTCGAGTTCCTGCACCAGTTCTGGAACGCGTTCCTCTCGGGAGACCCGGACCGCGCCAACGAGTTGCAATACCTTGTCGAGTCGCTGGGCCGTTCGGCCGAGCGCATCAACGCCGTCGCTGAGGAGGCCGAGAGGGCCCGAGACGATATCATCCGCGCCAAGAAGAAGGAAATTATGGATTACTACAAGGCGACGGGTAAGAAGATCAGGGGGTGGCGGCCGGAGCACGAGAAGGGTGGGCGCAAGGCCGTGCTGGCCATCATGCAACCCACGCTCGAGGCGCTCAAAAAGGCCCAGGCGGATTACCAGCGGGCTCTTGCTGCCGAGGGGGTGCAGCTTTCCACCGAGGCTTAAGGTTCAGCAGATAATCCGCGGGTCTACACTTGATTTCGCTACTGGGGCGGGCGCGGGATTGTATATTAGAGCAACTGGCACGGCGATCAGCATCACGTGTTTCCTACAACGCGAGACAATACTCGGTCATGGCACCTCTCGGCAGACATGCCACGTACGTGAGCGTGGAAATCACATTCTCACATCGCCAAGCTGGAGGCATTCGATAGTGTTGAGACAAACAAAAAGAAAACGTCATCTATAATTTTGTAAGGCTAATCCCATACACAGGAGACATGAGCCATTCGCAGCCTGCTTTCGAGATTGAAATCCCGTACGAAGCTCTCTCGTGAGTATTGGTACAGTAAGTCCACCACATCTCATTCTACAGCGGCGTTGTCCCCCCCCCTCGTGTAGCAAAATCGTACAACAGACAAGCCCAAACTCCTCTGGGCATAAGGCCTCCGACCGCGCACGGGTCAAGGAACCCCCCCCCCACCATCTTTCTAGAACTTTAGCCATTATAAAGAACACGCATTTGTGTCGGAGAAGTAAAGAAGGAGGTAGTACAGGGCAGGCAAAAAGGTTCCTTCCCCCCCCCCCCCCCCCCCC
>PUHP01001256.1:0-13423 GCA_006783085.1 Colletotrichum shisoi | reverse complement strand
CTAGTGTAGTAAAAATAACTTAAATTTTTACTTACTTTAACTTAATAAGGGTATAAAGAAGGAAAGAAAGGAAAATAATAATAAGTATAGTAAAATTTTACCTATATACTACTTATACTACTTTTAACTACCCCCTTACCTATTTTAGAAAGTATTATATAATAAAAGTAAAGCTATTAATAAAGATAATATAATATACTACTATATTCCTATTCTTAATTATACTCTTTTATTAATTACGTAAGTACCTAAGGGATTACTTTTAAAGGGCTATTATACGTTAGTATAAAGGATTTAATTACTTAATTACTTAAATAATTAGGGGGTGTATTATAGGAATATCCTTACACATTAGAAGCTCCCTAAATCAGTCCTGTTACGTGCTCCTTTACGTGCCTACATGTATATAACCAGCAGCATTTCATTCCCTTCCTTATTTCTAGAATTAAGCATCTTTCTCCTATATTCTCCTATGCCTTACTGTGTGCTCTAACTCGTGACAGCTAATCCTCAGCCCCGTGGCCGTGACGATGATGTCGGGCCTCAGCACCGCCCCGCTCTTCAGGACGATCTCCGAGCTCGTCACCTCGTCGATGACGTCCGTCACGACGTCGGCCCGCCCCGAGCGGAGCGCCGCGAAGAAGTCCCAGTCGGGACAGCCGCAGAGCCGCTGGTCCCAGGGGTTGTATCTCGGCTTGAAGTGCGGGTCGAGCGGGATGTCCGGCGGCAGCTGCTTCTGCGCGGCGCCGAGCAGGAACCGGCGGGCCAAGGTGGGGAGCCGCTGGCAAAAATGGTAGATGAAGAAGGACACGAGGAAGTACTGCGCGCGGAGCAAGCGGGCCGAGAGGCCCCTCGGCAGGACGGAGACCAGGAACCGCGTCAGGCGGCCCTTGCTGGGCGGCATGCCGACGATGTACGTCGGGCTCCTCTGCAGCATCGTGACGCGCTGGGCGTCCGTGGCGATGTTGGGCAGCAGCGTCACCGCGGTGGCGCCGCTGCCGATGATGACGACCTTCTTGTTGCGGTAGTCCAGGTCCCCGGGCCAGAACTGCGGGTGGATGACGCGGCCCTCGAAGTCCCGGATGCCGGGGATCTCGGCGGCCAGGGGCTCCTTGTAATCGTAGTACCCCGTGCCCAGGACGACGAAGCGCGCCGCGACCGTCTTGACCTTCTCGCCGCCGGCGTCGGCGACCTTCAGCACCCACGAGGAGCGGGCCGATGTCCAGTCGGCGGAGACCACCTGGTGGCGGTACCTGATATGTCTGTCGATCCCGTGCATCGTCGCCGACTCTTGCAGGTACGAACAGATGTCGGCCCCTTCGGCCAGCGGGTTCTCGCCCTTCCACGGATTCCAAGAGAAGCCAAAGGTGTAGATGTCGGAATCTGACTGGATCCCCGGGTACCGGAAGAGATCCCACGTGCCTCCCATGCGGGCGCGCCCTTCCAGTATGGCGTATGTGGCATTGGGGGGCCCATGTGCCTGGAGGTGGTATGCCGTGTTGATGCCGGAGATGCCAGCGCCGGCGATGATGTAGTCGTAGGTTTCGTCAATGCCCGACGACGGATGCGCGTGTGAGGTGGAGCCCATGGTGATCGGGGAGAAACCGTAAAAGAAATGCGAGAGAGAAAGGGATGTTGAGTGAATTGAGCGGTTCCACCAACATCCAGAGGGGAGCGAGTGAAACTGGGCGGGGGACCTTATATGAACGATCCCCATCACACCAGCACGCTGCATGTCGACTCACCCGCCTCGCAACGTCCGGCTCAGATTCAACGAGTAGTAGAAACGTGGTGACGAAAGCCCGCTCATGAGTTACCGGACGCAGGTCTCACCAAACGATCTGGCCGAGGCCCGAGATCGCCTGATATAGAAAAAAGTAGTAGGGACGAAACCCCGAAACCAAGTCGTCTCGTTAAACGCGCGCGAACTCGGACTCGGTCAGTCTCGCAGTCCGGGGCGCACCTACCGCACATGAACTATCAGTCTATCACCATGCTGTCAAACACTGACTCGGGTAAGTTTCCAGAGGACTGCGTCGGATCAACATAGTTTCGCGGGACAAGTTCGACATAATAGCAGGATGACCTCACCCCCTTCGTTCGATACTTATATGCGTGCGAAATCCGCCCCCTCACACTGAAATGAACGACGGACACGGGTTCCGCGGGCGCGGGAAAGCAATCGACACATGACTTACGCAGAAAAAAGGCGCTGCGCATTGACAGAGTCCGATTCTCGATTGGTCGCCTGAACTGGTTCCGCAGCGTTCGTTGTTGCCGAGGAAGACGAGACGGGGCCAGCCTCTGGAGGTGTGGTTCTTGGGTCGATCCGCAATTCTTCCGGGGAACCCAGCCCGGAGGCGGGGTAGTCTACCGAGTCCGAAGACGTATACGCCCGTGGGCCACTCCGGCGGAGCTTGCAATCATGCCGCGAACATGATAATCCTGCCGCCAGTGCGTCCGTCTTTCTAGGATTTTCTAGACTTTGGGGGAGAAAAACAGATATTAGTAGGGAAAAGTGGAATAGAGTGACAACTGGCGGCAGGATTTTCAAAGATTACTTACAGCAGGGCATATTCACCCATTCAGCTAGGCTAGCCGGGAAGGTAGCTTAAAAGCTATCTATCTCCTCGCTGACGTAATGGATCAGGGGGGGTCGGGGGGGTGGGGTCGAGTCCCTTCTTCCGGATAAATGTTCCTTCCGTCCTTTCTCCTGGGCCTTTCACAACTTCATGGACAGACGGTCCCTCTTATCGGACTATTTTCTCCCAATCTACACACACCTACATTGGCTATGGCAAGCGACAACGAATGTCCAACGCTCTATTACTGTGTCACCCAAGCCCGCTGCAGGCTGTGCCAGTTCGCGCTGGTCGGCGGCCAGCTGGTTGTCGCAGGTTCGCGCCTAGTTCCCCCACTTTTCACCGAATCATGCTGATGCCTAGATGCCTCTACCCCCTATCTAGCGACTGACGACAACAAGGTTTCCTGCAAGTTCCCATTTCAAAAGCACACGACCTTCTACGACCATGAGATTGATATCAAATTCCACATGTGCATGCGGAGAGAGTGCATGTTTCGCGACAAGCCAACGGTCCTCTTTCACGGCCACTGCTATGCATTCCGCGTTCACTTGGTGACGCCAAAGTTCCTCGCCGCCACCCAGTACGCCTTCGCTCCATCCGTCGCCGAAGAGAGGCGGCGAGCCGACCACATCCAGAAGGCTCTGGCTCTCAACCTGCAACGCGCCCTCGTCTGGCCTCGGAGGCTTCCCCACGAGTTATGGCTCATGGTTGCAGAGCCTCTGGCCCAAGCTTGCGCCACTCTGACCGCGCAAGAACAGGTGCAGGATAGTGTTGATGTCGACGATTGTACTCTTGACTTGACGCAGTCTGTTTATGCATCGTATGTCAAGATTGATGGCCGTTGTTATGTCAAGAGCTTGCAGAACACGCCTGGAGTAAGCGGCGGCAAGGGAAAGTACCTTTTGCAACCGGCTCAAGACCCCAAGGAGGAGGGCAACAACATGTTCGCGGCGGAAGATCACCTTGGAATTCGTCAGGTCGTTTTCGTCCCGCCCAAGGGCTGTCTTGAATGGTGTCGCAACCATCCGGCCGTGCTGGGTACCTGGTGGAGGCACATTTCTTACAAGGCCATCCCTTCTGCCGTGGTCTTTAGGAGCGATGTACGTGAAAATTCCATGTGAAATGTCTTCCTAGCTGACACGTGTTCAGGGTCTTAAAATGCGAAATGTAGAGAGCCCGCAGACGGATTCTCTCGGCCTCATCGGCTGGCAGGCTCCAGTCCACTCCCCTCCTCCTGTGATTGACCTTTTGACGCTAGAAAGACCCCAACAGTACCCAGACGGGCTCCGAATGCGCTTTTGCGACTTGAATACCGCCGATGTTGTCGGCTACTCAGTAGCGACCGATGGTGCCAGAATTCTGGCCATCCTCTCCCACAAGCAAAACGACCAACCAGACTCAGCCTTATACGAGGACGTCAACGCGGGAATTTGCCATTGGATGTATATGCCCATGAACGAAGGCGAGTATCTCACCGACATCTGCAGGCGGGCGGGGTGCTTTATTATCCAAACCCAAGTTGTAGGGATAACCGTAATGAAAATCCTTCCTTCTCTCCTCGGCTTCAACTAATGGATGATGTGCCTAGTTTTCCACAAACCAAGGCAGGACAGTTCTTTTTGGACTTTATGGGCACGAGAACGTCGAATATCGGCGCGTTACTGCTCTGCCGCGCGGACCAAGCCGGTTGTATTTCAATCAACTGGACCCGTCGGCCGGCAAATGTGGAGTGGACTTCGTCGCTTTCGAGCAGTCAAGCCCCAATTTGGCCAATGTCGTTCAAGACAATCTTCCCATGCCTCCGGTATCCATTTCGGACTATCCAAATTCATCAGCCAACGAGGTTTGGATGCACACATCGTGCTCCATGCGCCACTTGACCGAGGTCTACACCTGCATCAAAAAAACCCTCCCACATCGGCCGGTCATAGGAATGCTTCTTTGCTATTCTGACGGCCACCGCGAATGTGTCGGCCAGTTTCGCCTAGACTGGATTGCTGAGCCCGTCTTGGTCGGCGAGATGGACACGCTTTACATTTGTGGCAGAAGGACCAAGAAAAGCCGGGCGTACGTCGCAGAGGTCACATGTCGGGTGCCGGTGAATCGAACAGAAAAAGACCGCTGGCTAGACGTCGGAAAGGCCGGCACTTTGGAATGGTGGTTCTCGTCTCGGCATAGTGTTTTGTTCTACGACAACACCCGGCTAAATTAGTGCCGCTGCTTTCCGAGCGAACCTCCAAATCGTTTTCTGAACCAATATCACAAACAAGTGATGCGCGACGTCTAGATCATGTAGGAGCGACCGATCATGAACGAAATAGGACGGGTGTTAGAATAGGCCAGCAGTCTATCCGGCTGCCACAGGCTGGGCCTGCGTGGCAGTCTAAGCTCTTAGCTATACGGATTCAAAAGTTAGGAACTGGAATATCCATGTAAACTAGATCTCTGCTTGACTGTTTAATCTGTCATCTTCATATCTTACATGGTCTAGCAGCAGCGGCTCTGTCTGTAAGGGCAGATGGCAGTTAAAAGCATACAGGATCTTTTTTACCCATTCTGTTGGATACGAGAAGCAATAGATTAACCAGCCGTTTTATCCTACTAACAGGCATCATAGTACCTTCTTCATCTATGACACTATTAGAGGGAGCTACTGACGCTTGCGACGGTTTCTATGCTTTGTCTTTCTACGGCGGACTAGCCCGACTTTCCCGCTTAGGTACATGCTCGCAGCTCGATTATCGCATTAAGCATCATGAAACAGGACCTTCCAGCCAGGCTCCATAGAGAAGCACAAAAAGGTACGTGTTGGGCTGCGCGTGATTCCGACCCACAAAAAACATACCTGTGTTGTTTTTGGCCCCGCCTTACGGCCTGTCTGTTTGGGCGATTCGCTGTCGTCACCCCTATCATCCCTTCGCGCTGGCCAAAGATTGGGGTGGGAGCCGCCCAGGATTACCACGCAGCCCCGTGGGGCTTGCCCTCACCGTTTGGGAATAATCTTTTCTGTTGCCCTTGTTGTGGCCGAGGCCAAAGTTAGAGTCCGGTTCATCGGATGTTACGACGTTTCGACATCTTTGCCGACCAGCGCGCTATACTGATGACTGGGATGGTTGACGAACTGACAGAATGGCATGGGGAAGACTTTAAGCATCATTTTGAACACTACCTACGCATAGCAGAACGTCATGCCACGTAATGTCGACAGAGTATACGATCCCCCAGATTTCTCTTTCGACGGGCCATCGTCTCCCGAGCGTCTTCCCAGCCAATTGCGTGTGCACCGAGGCCGTTCAAACACCGACGCAGGCGCTGTGTGATACAAGCGCCGGCCAGCAGCCGACCAACAGCCGGCCGGGAGGCTTTCTGGTATCACCTTCGCATCTTCGATGCATGTGACGACCCCGAAGACGAGCCGCCCTGATGTTACTGTCCAACGAGCGAATTGCCAAGAGCGCAATCATGCGGCCATATATCTTGGCCTTTGCCGCCGGAGAGACCGTCTGAGCCTACACCCCGCCCACGGCTATTCTTATGAGGAAGCTACAAATTTTGCAGTGGTTGCAAAGGGATACAAATACTGCTCAATGATTTCTCGTTGTCATTCAAAGAAATCTCCCCAATGCCACAGCCATCATTGTAAATTACTAGTATTCCCAATCAAAGTCAGATCACGCGACCTCGCCTCTCTAAGCGCTCTTCCTTTTGGCCAAGCACTCCTCCCTCAAGACTTTCAACAACATGAGCATTTTGAGCACCGGCTTGCTCCGCAAGCACTACGAGGAGGCGCTCGAGGATATCGAGTACAAGTCGTCGGCCTTTTGGCAGGCCGTTCTACAGCGTGCCTTCAACGAAACCGACGTCTACTCCGTGACAGCCGAGTCCTCGCCTGATGGGTCTCTTAGGAGAGCTGATATGGTGGTAAAACGTTATGACGAAAACAACCACTCCTTGTCTGCTTTACTCTGGGTTGAATGCAAGCGCTTGAGCGGCAGTGTACAAGAGGTCGAGGACCAGGCGCTCGACGCGGCCACGCGTTGTATACAGAACGACGACCTGATGTGGATCTGGGCTATGACGACAGTCGGCGTTTCGTTTCGCATGTGGTTTATCAGCGACAGCTCCCCCCAGCTGGTTCCCATGCATGGCGCCGACATCCGCGCCGACAGAAGGCAGTATATCGACGCCAACTCACCTGCTGCCAGCGTTTTCCCTGAAGCCATTCAGCGCATCAAAGCTGGGTTCCCACTTCGCCTGCCTACCGTCGTCCCCAGCCAGTCCCTAGACCTCTTGGCTGTGAAAGATTCCAGACCAGACATGTCCGAGGACCCCGGAGCTTGAAGGAGACTGGATCATCCAATTCCCACAGAGGCGGACAACGGACACGGAACTGTGTGGATTGAATTCAGGACACGGGAGTTTTCGCACATGTTTTCTGCTGAAAGATACGTCAGCGACGGATTGGCCTTAGTACGCGACGACATGCAATTCACTACATACACAGAATGATAAAGCCCCCAGTAACCACCTGCTGAGCTGCGATTAATACAACTTTTGACCAGCAGTAAAAGGAACTGTGCTGGCGACCTTGCTGGAGCCGATGGGTGCGATTTTGTAAGGTAGGGACTCAGACGTGAGATTTCCCTTGGGAGCAGTGTTCTGCGAGCCGCCGAGATCGACATCCTCGACCACGGCAAAACCTGGCTCCGTCGACCCTTCGGGAAATATGACCCGGGCAGGGCTGTTGGCGAAGGCAGTACTCTGCACGAGAGCCTGGGCACCCATTGGGGGGTTCACGCCGCTCAAAAGCAGCTTGTCGTAGTACGAGTTGATGATGTGGACGGTGCCGAAGCGGACAAACGGGGTGCGGGAGTTGATGTTGTACCAGTAGTTGTTGGCGTAGGTGATGTGCAGCTTGCCCTTGTCCTCGGTGCTGGTGTCGGCCGAGCCAGCAAGAGAACCCTTCCACTACGCGACGTCAGTCATCATCTACGGGGTGGGGGAGCCCACGAGAAGCAGTTGCAAGGGGAGGGGAGGAGACGTACATGGTCATGCAGATAAACGTTGGAGACCGTTACCCAGTCAGAGGCGTGTGAGAAATCGATGAGGCCGTCAAGGTCATCCTTGCCTCCGCTCAGGTCGCCCGAAAGATCGCAGTGGTCGACCCAGACGTTGGTAGATCGGTCTATACTGATCGCGTCCCCGTTGGCAGCCTTGACGCCGCTGATTTTCAGGTTGCGCAGGATAACGTTGTTAGCCTCGCGGACAAAGAGGCCAATGTTGGTGAGAGCTGGGAACGTAATCAGAACGGATGGACAGGGTTGAAAAATGACCACAGGGGTATTTACAGCTACCCTTCTCCCCAATGATCGTCTTGTGGGAAGAAACGCGGACCTTGACGTTTCCGGAGAGGGCGCCGGAAACGAAAATGGTAAGAGGGCCCTCTTTCTGAGCGGCAGCGACAAGTTGGTCGACTGTACTGACGGTGACACCTGCGCCGCCAGCGCCTCCGGTGGTGCCACCGTTCTGAGTACAGTAGCCGATAGTACAGGGCTCGGAGGCTTGCCGGAGCGCAAGCTGGTTACGAGCACCGATGATATTGACGGGTGACGCCACCGTGAGGGTAACTAAGAATGCGAGCAGCGGGAGCCTCATCTCGCAGTCATACAGAGGTTGTCGATGGAACACGCTTGTCGGCTAGCGTGGCTCCTTTGGAAGAGGATGCAAGAGAAGGAAGTGGATGAGTGGGACTGCCGGTGTGTAAGGTGGAATGGTATGACAGGTTGGAACAGCCCTGGATAGATGATTCAACAATCACGGAAGGTCAAGCAGGCAAACTCCTTGAACATTTGTCTAAGGGTACGTTGTTTGTGTTTGGCGGATTCTATCCAAATTCAACCCCACGTGCCCATCCTTGACAATGACAAACACCTGCGAGAGCCGGGATAATCACAATGAATGGCATCCCAGGTCTCTGCCACGCGGGAAAAAAAAGTCGTGGACGGAATCCGAGGCGTATTAGATGCAGCTGATTCGGGGTAGGTTGCTTGGGGTGCCTCCACTTTCTTGACGGGACTTCGTCGCCCATTCTACGATGTGGCAGCGACGTAATTGTGGCACGAACTCCACCAGCTTTGATCTTGAGCTCGTCAGATGCCCTGGTTTACTCGATGTTATGTTGGTAGACCTACTGAAAATCAAAGGGGAACTTTTGTTATGCTGAGACCCATTGAGCTGTGATCTACTTGTCTGCTTGGTGATTTAACACTGAAGCCAAGGTTCCTCGACCCATTCATTGGTGGGATTCCCGACGTAGCGTTTAAGGGTGTCCAAGTTCCACAACCGTAATCCCATGGGTCGGAATGACCCGAGTGGGTTCATCTTATCTCGCTACCCCAGAAATACATGAACGCCAAGCCCTCTTCTTCGAGGCAACAAGAACGACTGTTGGAGGAATAATTCCGAACTGAGATTGATGTACCCTGTGACGCCGAACCTCGTCGTGCGTGGAAACATTATATATTGCCTTAATCAAGACCAAACGGAGACCTCGACGACACCGTTACATGTCGTTCCCTTGGAAAGTTGTATCCGCGGGAATCGTTCAGACTGAAGCGCAACAACACTTCGACTGCCTGCGCCTATCAGCTGCCAACCCGATAAGCAGATCAAAGATGAACGTCAATTTGCAATCAAATAACAACCACAGAGAACTTTGAGAAATGTGGGCATCAAGACAGACGGCTGTCTACAGGTTCGCATCCACGGGACGTTGCAGCACGAGACAGGGAAATGGCATCACCACTACCGGCATCCGACACTAACACTAACAGTCTGGGCGCCGTATTTCCCTTCCAATAAACACGTCGTTTGACCGCTCACCCCGCTTTGTTGACAGAGCACTCCGGAGGCTTGCCGGTGGTGCGTCCGTACTCTCCCTGCATCTAGATCAAGTTCAGCCTCCCGCTTACAACTCGGATTTCGCATAGTTTCCGCCTCCGCATGACACAACGCAAAGGATTGTAAGCTTAACAGAAACAGTAATCTGTTCCAGGGAGTAGAAGAGAAAATAGTTCACAAGCGACACCTGAGACGTAATGTTAGAGAGGAGGAGAGAGGGGGGGTTGGGACAAACTCCATGTTGAAAGAGGGTCGCTGAGCTTGGAAGGGCACAGGTAACTTGGAACCTTCGAAGAGAGAAACGGTTATGAAGAGAAAAAATTTGTTGCGAATTGTAGCAAAACAGCAGTGTAGAAATGGAACACTCGGATGACCGAGTGCTTACTTGAGCGAAGGAATAGCTGTAGTGTCTGGCGTGGTAAGTAAGCCGGCCGACTGCCCTACGAAGGGCCTAAGGCGGTTCGTGGAGGCGCTGGAACCCTTGCGACACATGGTCTTATCCAACCACTCTACGCTGGCTCGGGGGGCAACGTGTTCTTCAGCCGGTGGTATCATATCCTGTTTTATTTATTGATCTGGTTTCTTTTGGGGTGGTGGAAACAGACGATTGGGGGCATCTAGGATTGCCATGGTTAACATCTTCCGTTCCCTCAAGCCCTTGAAACCAAAGCAGCAAGGGGCGGTTGCCTGGATAAATAATTCGCAGAGGATCAATACCAAAAAATGCTATGGAATGTAGAATAGGTTATTGTAGCATCTCTAATCAATTACAACACTGGCCGGCTTTCGGTGTTGAGATATCTTGATGGATTGACCATCTAGGCACAAAGTGTAACAAGTTCGGAAAGGTTGACAGGAATGGATCAAGCATGGTAGAGGTAATGAGCACCATTAATCTAAATGTTCGTGTGGCGAATGAGAATGAGGCACGGAGACACAAAAGTGGATCCACAATTGCGAAGCTGCAATTGTGGCATATATACGCCTTGCGACAGTTCGAAAAATAGGATCAATTGCGATCAAACAGAGCATACGCTTCTGATTTGCAGACGGATCAAAACTGGCAGGGCACACTTTGATGTCGAGATTGAATTAATGTAGAGATCAAGAGTGCATCGCGACTTCACGAGATGGCAGAAACTTCTCGAGGTCTGTAGTCATCTTATGAACTTGCAGGTCTTATTTATATTTCAAAAGAGTGGAATCGTGCCTACCATTGAGCCCGTTTGATGGCTTGCCCGCGGCGCGTTCAGGTAGCGAAATCGTGCCACCATGAGGCGGATGAAGGCCTTCAAGTTGAAGATTTGCTTGTTTGATAAGTAGGATTGAAAGATAAGCTCAAAGACGATGAGAACAATTCGAATTCCCATACAGACTGTTCAAACTGGGTGCGTTTATTGCAGTTCTGGTTGCGGGGGGGTGGTCATCGTCCTGGTTGGAATCGTCTGAGGGCGACCGGTAGAAGAAGAGTCGGGCTGAGTATGTAGGTCGCCGGCCTCTGGGTATATCCGTCCATAAATCGTGATGTAAAAGTACTGTAAAAGTGATATTTTAGAAGTGGAAAGCCGATCAGATCCATTTATCGTGCGATGTTTGTTTCGTTTCATTTCCGGAGGTCAGCTCCCGGGAGAACGCATCGGTAAATACCGCCCCCAAGGTCAGACGACGGCAGATGCAGCCATTGAAACGACTATAGAAAGAAGAACAAGCTTGGAATAACACGAGCGGCCGGCGGCATTGACAGGCGATGACGTCGAGAAGGGGCTGGTCGTGGGCGGAGGATTCCACCCGCCACCACCACCATCACCTTGCGTGGGTGAAGCCGAGGGAAACCCTCCAGCAAGCACCGAGGGCGTCGCCGAGGCCGTAGCAGGTGATGATCCGATTGCAGAGCCCGATATGGCGGAGACGAAGGATCCAGAGATGGTTTGCCCGGCGACCTGACCTGCGCCAGCACAACCGCATACTTGGGAATGGTCAGCATCTTTCTTTGAAAAGAGGTATCGGAGAGAGGATATCCGCCAAAGAACAACGGAGGAAACTATTCGGAACGACACGACAGGACTACAAACGGGTCGAGAGGACTTACCGGATGATGCTCCGTTGATGACAGCCTGGATCGATGCAGCGGGGCATCCGGTGGCGACGCAGGGCTCGATAGCGGCATAGAGAGCGGCCTCCTTTCCGCACTGGCAGGAGAAGTCGAGACTGTCGCAGCCGACGAAAGATGCGCCCTCGAGGAAACAGCTCTGGGCGCAGGACGGGATCGCGGTGACAGCCACGCTCGCACAGTTATCCGCCGCCGCCGCACCGCGTGCCAGCAGCATCATGGCGGCAACAACGCGAAGGATGTTCTTCATGATAACGGTCTGTGCCTCTGATATTCAAGAAGGCGGACAAGCGATTGTTGTGGTTCGGGGAGGGGAAGACTGAAGATGGTGGAACGAGAACTGCATCGAGGGAACACGAGGATGAAGCGTTCAATTCGTCCCTGGGGGTTATGCAGACATACAGGAAATAAAAGGCGACAAGCTTTTCTGTGGAGGGAACCAGAGAGAAAACCCATGTATAAGAGGGTGGGAATGGGAACGGGGACATAGTAATGGAGAGTCACGTTGTTCCCCTTCGAGCTACTCGAGACTCAATCGGCTCGACTAGGCCGGTTGGCTTGGTTACCTTTCTTACACACTTTCTCTCTCAGCTACACCTCATGTCTCAGCTAGCCACCTCGGGAGCTACACAGATCTCGCTCACTGTCGGTCATTTTCACATGCACTCGTCCAGCCGACGGCTTGTCGGCACCCATGGATCCACATTGGGAATATCATCACAGATACGACGCCGGCGTGGGGATGCCGCCCACACCGGATCAAAGCGCCAGTTGACGAATGGTCTCTAAAGAGATCATCTCCCGGCCGACTTATCCTCATCCACCCTCCCCCGCAGCTGGCCCGACGGTTCGGGCTCGGGGCTGCTTTCCGGTATGGGGAAAGACGCGGGGGAACCGACAAGGATTCCTGCGAGGGGGATGGCGCCGATCTTTGGCCGTGACACTACGGCAGGTGGTCTTCTCTTAAGCTTTTTGGAGTGGGAACGAATCGTTTGTCCGATCTGGCCGTCGAGCGGATTGGGGCCATACTGTCGAATTGACGGGGGTAATTTATGAGGGTCAAATGTGCGTATATTGTGATGTGTTTGAGTAACTGCTGCGTTGCCCTTGCGCCCGGCCTTTGCCCTTGACTTGGCCTGTAGGAACCCCTTTCCTGGGTGCCTAAGGCCTCCACAAGGCCTACTACCCATGTCAAAGCTTGTAGCAGTCCCCTTGTGATCGCTAATAGGCTAGGCCGAGATCAGGCTAAAATAACTGTTAACTCTGTAACTCCAAGGCGCATAGAAAGTACCCTCTAAAGTACCCTATAATCTAATACACCCCCTCAGGGAAGGCCTTCTTATTAGCCCTTACAGCTTTACAGCTATAAAGGGTAAAGCCTTTACTTTTATTACATAAAGGCGTGTAATAAGGCCTTTCCTATACTCCTCATAGTACTTACAAGGCACTTAGTATACATAGGAGATTATAAGCCTCCTCTATAGCCTATATATCTTCCTTTATTATCTACACCTCTAGGTAGGCCTTATCTTCTATAAGCTCTTACGCCCTATTACGCTTAAGAATCCCTTTCTTATTAGTTATATTTAATTACCTTAAGAAAGCCTTATACTTTACTATATTAAAGGCCTTTATAAAGCTATTTACGATAAGCTTTATAGATAGTATATATATAATATTAATGTAGCCTTTAGCAACCTTCTATTACAGCTAACGTACATGATAAGCGAGCGCGCCAGACAAGCGAGCGCGCCACCTAACCGCAACCACATCACAAATATAACCCCCAAGCAACAACAAAAAGATCAAATCAATTCAAACTACTCAG
>PUHP01001255.1:0-13424 GCA_006783085.1 Colletotrichum shisoi | reverse complement strand
GGACTCGATAAGCGAAAGTCTCCGTAGTACATGTCTCTTTCCCTTTTCTCCGTGTAACGAACACGAATCTCCCCCGGGACCAAAGACTTTCGCTTATCGAGTCCCAGTAGAATCTGGCCATGTCGTGGCACGAAGGCAAACAGGAGGGGGGCGGGAGGAGGCGCGGGAGTGTCTTAGGAACACCAAGTTCAGGAACGACAAGCCTCAGTTGAACATACCCTCCCCTCGGAGACTGTTACCCCCCTCAAGGCAGCTGAAAAGTCACTCCTTTTCAATCCGCTGCCTCGCTGTGCCTATCCGGCGTGGCTGGAATGTCTTCGTCTCGCGGTGGTCGGTCGTCCCAACGACACCTGACAACCTTGGGTGACCAGCCACTGCGTCCGTGAACGACGATAAAGCCGATGATGAAAATGAGGAGGGCGAAGGTGTAGAAGAAGAAGAAAAAAGAAAAAAAAAGGCCCGATGACGCCTCTTCTCTCTTTCTCCCCCTCCTTCCCGCCATGATGATGAATACGGTCAAAGATAGGCCGCGGGAGGCAGCCGACATCGCCACCCGCCCCCCTCGGCTGTTCACTTCCTGCCGCCGGAGGACCGGACGCTTACCCGCAGCCTCGGGACCGGAAGCGGCAGCGGAAGCGGGTAGGGGGGGGGGTTAGGGGGGTTAGGGGGGTTAGGGATGCGACGGGTCGACACGCCCCGGGAAGCCCTGGTACGCACCGGTCGGGCTACCATGGTCATCGAGTCCTGTTCCGCAGGTTTGCCCCTGCTTGTGGACTGAACGCCTGCCTGGACGAGAGGGCGGTGTTCGCTGACGGGTGTCCCGTCGACATGGAACAGAACCGTTGGCAGGGTAGGCCTCGTCGTCTTCGAGCAGGTCAAAAAGTCCAGAGACAGAGAGAAGAGGGAGGGGGGGCAATCTGGCGGGTCTTCTTCCAGGCCTCTCTTCCCGCCCCCCACCAACTCACGGTTTTCCTGTTGGGAAAATGCTGTAGCACCAGGATATGCAGTTCAACCCCTCCCCCCTCTCCCGACGATGCCCTCATCGTGCCTAGTCCCGCACCTGCATAGCATATGTCGACCAACAAGATGATAGACGACCACCTTATCTGCCACAGATTCTTGGGTGTCTCGATGATGCAGGCATCCCCGGTGAGGTCTCTGCTCGGGTTGGCCAGGCATGCGGGAGGGAGGTCTTCCTGTCCGACTCTTCAAGCTCACAGAGCATCGCGAAAGCAGTGAGTCGCCTATTTGTATGAAAGCTGGTCCACCACAACGTGACGCGCGGCAGGTTGTCTCAAATGCGGCAGTAGTATGAAGGTTACGTCGGTAGATTGAAGATACAATGAATACAGATAGACGTAGATACATACTTTGCACGCAGAAATACATGCCGAAACACTGCCTTGAACGCCCGTCTCGCGCACCTGAGACATATTTGAAAACGCCGTACCAACCGAGGCTTTGATCGCCAACAGAACCTTGACCCTATTTCCTTACTTGCATTGTCGTTGTGACAAGCGGTTGCCCCGGCTTTGTGGTGTCAATAAATGAATGACTGGGCTGAGTAGAGTAGTTAATACAATGGGAGCAAGTCGCTCACTGATGCGCCTGCCTGCTTCCGAGGGCTTCGCATCACGAGGACCATTTCACGCGGTTTTACAGCCGACTCTCAATGGGCGGGAAGGGCTCCGCGCCGGGCCACTGGGAATCGGGCCAGACGAGCCGGATGGCCTCCCAGACATGACTGAGGTAGGGCAAACGTCAGTGACACGGTACATGACAAGGAAGGGGTTCCAGGGTCGGGGGCTCAGCAACAGTTGTGTGGTCGCACAACATCGGGGGCACGACGCCAAGAAAACAAAGGGGAAAAACAAGAAGGGGAGACACGATCTCATGAAGCGAGGGAAACACAACGACTCGAGGCGAGGGGGTGGCTGGGCGTTTAAACTCACTTGACGTGAAGGATCTCCAGGCCGTCCTTGACCTCCTGGGGGAGATCTTTTACATCCTTCCGATTCTGCGCAGGAAGAAGAACCGTCTTGACGCCCGCTCGGAGGGCGCCGATGAGCTTCTCCTTGATGCCTCCGACGGCAGTTACACGGCCCCGCAAAGAGATTTCACCCTGTGCCACAACATGTCGTGTCAGCGTACCGGTTTTTTTTTTGGTGGACCAATCATCTCATCATCGAAGAAAAGGGGAAGGGTGTGTGCTTACCGTCATGGCCATCGTGGGAGGGACTGGTTTGCCGGAAAACAAGGAGATAAGGGCAATCGCCTGTGCCATCCCGCTGCTGGGGCCGTCCTTGGGAATCGAACCCGAGGGGCAATGGACGTGGATGCTGCGCTCCTTCATGATGTTGGCGGCCGGCTCCGATGTCAGGCCCAGCTCGTACGCATGGGCCTTGACCCACGACAGAGCGACCTCGACGCTCTCCTTGAGGACGTCTCCCAGCTTGCCGGTAAGCTGCACGCTGCCATTTCCAGGCATGTCGGCAACCTCGATGAACAGGATACTGCCGTTACCGCCCGAGCTGTACGCCACCAGACCGGTCACGATGCCTGGTTTGCTCGTTTTCTCGGCAATTTCTTCCTCGAACTTTTCTATGCCCAGGATTTCCTCAATGTCGTCGACCGTCAGTTGCGGCCTGTACGTCTCGAGCTGCCCCCCATCCTTGGCTTCGGCGAACTCGACGGCCTTGGCACGACAGACGGAGCCAATCTCGCGCTCAAGGTTGCGAACCCCTGATTCACGAGTGTATGACTCAATAATCTTGGACACGACATCCTTGTCAAAGTTGACTTGGTCCTCCGAGAGCCCGTTGACCCGGATCTGCTTGGGCACAAGGTGTTGCATGGCGATGTGGCGTTTCTCGAGCGTCGTGTAGCCCGGCAGATAGATTGTCTCCATTCTGTCGAGGAGCGGCGCAGGAATGGTGTCGAGGCTGTTGGCGGTGGCGATGAACAAGACCTTGCTTAGGTCAACGGGCAAACCGACGTAGTGGTCCGTGAACGAGTTGTTCTGCTCAGGATCCAGGACTTCAAGCATGGCCGCGGACGGGTCCCCCTGGTGGTTGGACATGCCCAACTTGTCTATCTCGTCAAGGAGGAACACAGGATTCGCCACGCCGACCTTTCTCAAGCCCTGAACAATTAGACCGGGCATGGCTGCCACGTAGGTCCGACGATGACCGCGAATCTCGGCTTCATCTCTGACACCGCCAAGCGAGATACGGTGGAACTTCCGGCCCAGGGCCGTGGCGACAGACCTGGCCAGACTTGTCTTGCCTACACCAGGAGGGCCGGCCAACAGCATGATGGGGGACCTGTCGACCATTCGCTTTGATCGGAGCACGTCCATCTTGGTGTTGGCTAGCTTCGTCCGCTCCTCCAAGTCAGCATCGGCGGCCTCCTTCTTCTGGGACTCCTCCTCCGTCTCGGACTTGGGAGGGACTGCCTCCTGCTCTGCCTTCTTGATCTGCTCGTCAACATTGTCATTGATGGACTGCTTGAGCCGGAGCACGGCCAGATACTCGATCAGGCGCTTCTTGACCTTGTCCAGGCCGTAGTGGTCCTCGTCCAGCTGCTTTCGGGCTCTGGCAAGTGTGTCGGGCCCCAGCCTGTCGTCTGTGGTCGCAGACCAAGGAATCTCAGCAAGCACGTCCAGCCATGTCCGAGTGACCTGGTATTCTTGGTTGCCAGGCATCATTTTCTTAAGCCTTCGCAGCTCCCTGTCGGCCATTTTGGCCGCGTCAGGGGGGAGCCCGGCCTTGTCCAGCTTCTTCTTGAGCTCTTCAAGCTCATTGGGCTCCTGTTCGTCGTCCTGGTTGGGGCCTATGACGCCGTTGGGGCCGGGAGGAAACATGGTGTTGGGCGGTACCGCGGCGCCGTTGGAACCGACGCGACGTGAAGGCTTGTAGTTGATCTTGTCGAGGAATTGCACGGGTACGCTGGTGAATGTGGTGATCTTGAAGTTGTTCTTGATGCCGCTAACCTGACGGTCCAGCAGCTCGATGACCTTGGACAGGCGGACCTTGACGTCGAGGGCGGCCAGCACCTCGAGCTTCTCCTCGTACGAGGCCTCAACGATATTGGCCATGAAGTCGGCAAGCTGACCGGCTTCCTTAAGCTCCTTCTTATTAATGAACATTTCGAGCCTCCGAGTCAACAGGGGCGACAGGCCACCGGGGCTATCTGGGCTTCTGGGAAGGAGTGCGGATATGCGAAGGATCGTTACGAGTTCTCTCGACCTCAGCTTGAGAAGGGAGAATAGTTCCTGCATCTGGGCGTCCGTGGCGACTGAGAGTGATAGGTCAGCAAACTTGGTGCTATCGGCAATGGGGGGAAAGGGGGAATAGAGCTGAAGGCTAACCTTCGTCGTGGAAGTACTTGACCTTGGCTTCAAAGTGCGGCCTCTCCTGGGTGACCTTCTCTACACGGACTCTCGCAATACCCTCTACACGCAAAGTGAACTCGGCTGTGCCCCTCCCCTCGATGCCGGTGATACGGGCGGCGACACCGTAGTTGAAGAGGTCGGACTTGCGGGCGGTTCCAGGGTCGACCTCCTTGATGAGAGACTCGTCCATCTGGTCGGCATCTTGAATGAGGAGTTGGCCATTGGGGCCGACAAAGGGGGAGGAGACGGGGACGCAAGCGATGGGGATGGCGTCGATGCGCTCGTTCGGGGCGGCGGAGGCGGCGCGGGTGTACACGTTGGCGAGGAGAGCGGGGATGTCGGGGCGGGCGGCGGTGACGGGGATGCGGCGTGCAACGCCCGGCAGAAGGATGGTGCCACGGGCGAGGGGGATGACGGGGAGGGTGGTTGTTTGAGATCGCGCCATGTAGAATTCGGTTCGAAGGCGTGTCGCGTGATACGAGCTGCTGTTCGGATTTACGTGCGCCTCGGGCGTGGTGACGATAAGACGGATGGCGGTGGAGTTTGGCGAGGGGCGGGGGTCGATACGGACGTGGTCGCGGAATCTACGGGAGAAGGACGACGGAAGGAAATACTGGCTCAACAGAACAAAGCGGATGGGCGTATGATGCAGAGGTGGTCGCAGTGGCTGGTGGTGGAAGAGCAAAAGGTGTGGTTCTGGTTCGGAGGATGGGATGGGATGGGATGGGACGGAATGAATGGTTGATGTCAAATGTCGAAAGCAACGGGGTGGGGGACCTGGGGCCCTGGGGTGGGTGCTCTGTTGGTGCGGGAGCCTCCGCAATGCAGCCGAGGCTAATCGGCCCAGTGACAAAACAACCACTAAGGTATGGACAGAATCTCATGGAATTGGAAGGCAGTCGTCAGTCTACCGTGTGTGCTACATCTTGCCACAAGAACTAGGAATGAATTTGGTCGTACACAGCAGGTCTATTTGACATTCCGTGAATCAATGGCCGACAGACCGAAGTAGATGCATGGCAAACCATGTGAGGGTCTACACTGCGAACTGCGAAATGAACTACAGCGTTCTCATCAGACTCGGCTCTGCAAGTAGACTGATAGATACGGATACAGTATGGAGTCCGATAACCGGACCCCTTGCACAGACTACGACCACAGACCACACAGACCACCTCCTATGCTGCTTATGTAATTTATGGCCTCAGCCTTTCATCCAGTCATTTCGTTTATTGCCTGAACGCGGGGCAGCCGGCGGTAAGAATTCCAAAGAGGGCGGGCGTGCACATCAATTAAACTCCTCGTCGCGTCTCCAGGCAAAAAGACGCGTCCCATCATCACCACCACCAACACCCGCCACCACCATCCCACTCTACCAACAAGCCGCCCTCCCACCTCACGACCCCGCGACAACCAACACCCGCTTGATCCCGCTATACAAACACACGTGGACAATGAGTAGGTGTTTGTTTTGCATCTGTGACCTGAGCAAGCGTTCAAAACTAACCATGACCACGCGACAGCTTCATACGGCGGCTTCACGAAAACGCCCTACGGCGCCCAGGGGGGCGACGATGCCGGCGGCTTCGTCTACGGTGGCTCTCAGCAGGGCAGCCAGGGCGGCGGCAAGGCCTACAGCGAGGAGTCCCTCCGCCCCGTCACCATCAAGCAGATCATCGACGCCGACGAGGCCTACCCGGGTGCCGATTTCAAGATTGACGGCGCCACCGTCACACAAGTCAGTCCCCCACATCACAAACCCAACCCCTCCTCATCTTGATTTACATGAACTCGGCGGCGCAACATCCAGCTGACCCCTCGACTCTCCCCGCCCGCAGGTAACTTTTGTAGCCCAGATCCGTCAAATCTCGCCGCAGCCGACAAACATTACCCTCAAGCTCGACGACGGCACCGGCCTCATCGAGGTCAAGAAGTGGGTCGACACAGACAAGAAGGACGACGCCGACGCCAACCTCGAGGTTGAGGGCTACGTCCGCGTCTGGGGCCGCCTCAAGTCCTTCAACAACAAGCGCCACGTCGGCGCCCACTTCATCCGCCCCGTCACCGACTTCAACGAGGTCAACTACCACCTCCTGGAGGCCACCTACGTCCACCTCTACTTTTCCAAGGGCCCGGTCAATGGTGCTGGCGCCGGCGGCGCTGATGGCATGTTCGTTGACGGCGACGATTCATACGGCAGTGGCGCCGGTGCCGGTGCCGGCGCGAACTCGGGACAGGCCGACAAGCTCAGAGGCTGCTCGGCCGCCGCGCAAAAGATGTTCAACTTTATCAACAACTCGCCCGGCGGCAACGAGGGCGTGAACATCAACCGGATCGTAAGCGGGACTGGGCTCAGTGCCCAGGGCGTGATAGCTGCTGCGGAAGACCTGCTCGGCAATGGTCTGATTTATCCGACGGTCGACGACGAGACGTGGGCCATTTTGGATTACTAGACGATCCAGACGCACATGGGCGTTTCGAAGACAAGGGGGTGGGTGGTGTACTGTCATTCAGTCAAGATGATGGGAATGGATATACGCACGCGGTAAAGAATCCTTGCGTACGGTTTCATCGACTTCGGGCCAAAAGAAAAGGATCAGCACCGGTGGTGTGCTGATGTATCTGTCACGACATTGGCGGGAAATTTAGGAGACAGGCGTAACAACAGCCCGTGACCCTATGAATATGAATGAAACGAGAGGATCGATCGGTATTCTAATGAATGGCTAGAGCTAGTCGGCGGATACGAGCAGAAAAAACAACTGGAAGCAAGAAACTGCCCCTAAAAGAAAAACATGTTAAAAATTGTTCAGAACCAAACGGCTAAACCCACCATCCCGTCGCCGCTGCAGTAGAGACGGTGGACCGAGCCCGCGCCTGGTGTTGAACCAGACCACGCCCCCGTCGGGGATCATGTTGAACTTATCGAGCTGTCGTCAGCAAGGAGATGCAGGCGCAAGCCGCCCGGGAGGGAGGACCGCATCAGACAAGGGACAATCCCCACGGTAGCAGAAAAAGAAGAAGAAGGATAAGAAGAAGAAGAAGGAGAAGGCGAACGCGTCACCGACTTCCGCGCGCCACCAGAAAAAGGAAACTGACCGTCAAACAGACGCCATTTGGTAGGCGAGTCCCGCGACGACGGATCAAGCCCGCACCGTCTCCTTCATGACAGCGTTGATCTGCATCTTGATGTGGCCCGGGACGGCGGCCGAGTACATGTGGCCGCCAGCGCCAGCGCCGCCTCCGCCCGTCTTGCGCGGGCACGGCTCGCGGACCATGATGAACAGGCTGACGGGGGCGTCGCCGCGCGTCAGTCGGATCTCGCGCTTGAACTCGAACCCGAACTTGCGGTAGTACGCGTTGTTGGCGAGGGAGCTGGACTCGAGGTAGACGGCACGGTTCTCCGCGTCGGCCTAGGGCGCGTGTCAGTCGGCGTTGGATGAAACCCCCAACGAGTTATCTCATGTGAATAGAAGAGGGGAGGGAGGGAGCGCGCTCGCGCGAACACGACAGAGAGAGAGAGAGAAAGAGAGGACGACAACGCCCAGAGACAACACCCAAGTTTTGAGGAGCCTGGACGGACGAAAAAGAAAGTCTTCAACGTACCCTCTCTATCATGTCGTTGAGCAGCTTCCGCGCGTACCCCTTGCCCCGGGCGTTGGGTTTGGTCCCTAGGTAGACCAGGTAGTAGCAGTCACCGTCCCGCTCGCCCATGACCTCGAGCTTGGTGTCGTGCAACAGGGGCAGCAGCTCGTCGTAGTAACGACGCCTGGCCTCCACGGTGAGCTGGAAGTAGAGACGCCACAAACCGCTGCGGAGGACGGTCCACCATCCGTCGGCGTCCTTTCCGGGAGGCATCCTACGAACAATCCGTCCGGTGTTAGCCCGGGTTCGTCATCTCTGTGGGGTGCTTGTCTGTGTGATACACTTATACGCCTCCAACGTGGACAGTTCATCAAGAAACAAGGGCATGAAAAAAAAAATTTGAAAAAAGAAACTCACCACAGAGCGACGGCGTCGTGGTCCGGGCCGATGGTGGTGACGGTGCCATTGATGCAGTGGGCGGCCGCGATGTAGACCATGATGTCGACGTGCAGCTTCCACTTGGACTCGGCCGACAGGTTCGCCATGTCATCGGCGTCGAGAAGATACTGGCTAAGATCATCAGCAGCAAAGGCATGGGCCAGCGAGAGGCCGGCCTCCTTGCACTCCGACATGCCAATGACACGCACGGTATCCTCCCACTTCGGGGGCACGAGGGAACGGCTGAGCTCAACAAGGGTGACGCTTTTGCTTACGTGCTCCATGACGGGCGGGCTTCTTCTTCCACTTCTTCTTCTCCTTTCGCTTTTTTTGTTGGTTTTTGTTGTTGTTGTTGTTGTTGTTGTTTTGCCAAAGGCCCCCGTCTCTGTTCACGAATCTAGTTGAGCAAGTTAGCATCGCACCTTGCCTCGTGTCTTGGGCCCATATGCTGCAGGTATGCGGCGACGTACTTAAATTCTGTATACTGTCGCCCGTATGTACTCTCGAGAGTTGCGTTCTCGAGACGGGCATAAATCTGGATGGGTGGCGCAGGCAATTGAGGCTTGTACGGAGGTCAACCGACATCAATAACGATTTCGACGGGTCAAGTCTTTGTGCTGGATTTGTTGGGCTCGGAGCGTAAGGGTTTGGCGTCAGCGAGGCGCGGGATCCAGCGACGACGTCTTCACGAGGTGCGAGGAGCGGGATGCTTGGTTGGTTGACGGGGGTTATTGTCAGGCAGAACGTCAGACGACGCTGATGAGACTGGGAGAGAAAGTTGAGGGATGGTATAAGTGGAGGCTGGAATTGATAGTAGTAGTCGAGACGATGAATAGCAGTCTAGCAACGAAGCACAGCTGACGGCTGCGAGCTTGTCCAGAGATCTGCCCCCCGGGTTCTTGGGGCCTTCGAGACGAGAGACTCTCGATGCAAAAAAAGGACTTTTATCCTTATCCTTGCCTTGCTAGGAAGCCAAACAGTTTACGTGTGTGTTGGTGAGAACCTATCCAAAGTGTGTGACGATGATGAGACGACAAGAGGAGAGGAGCGGGAAAGGGAAACGAAAGGGGGGGGCGGAGAGGAGACGGTGGTTATGTAGCCTGGTAAGCGTCACTGGACGTACAGGGGACAGTAGTGTAGACAGCGGGCGAGAGGGAGGGTGAGACAGGTAGCTGGGACGGTGGGGAGGGTGGAGGTCGTGGAGAGACAAGAAGTTCCGGCGAAGGAGGAGCTGCAGATAGATGGCTTGAGAAGCCGTGGCAACAATGGAGAGTGGGATATGTCGAGAGGTGCTACAGAACCAACCAGTCACGGGATGGTGGTTCAGTGTTCAGTTGCACGGTTCTATCCCAACCGAAGTGAGCTGGCAGACAATAGGATAGGCCTCTTGTCCCATCATTGACGGATCATGAGAAGCGACGAGAACAGGAAGTTGATTATCGATTGGAGAGAGAGGGAGAGAGAGGGAGAGAGAGGGAGAGAGAGAGAGAGAGCAAGTGGCTTGCACCGATAGTGTGCGGGCAATCTTGCCTTTGATGCGCGCCTTGGCTCTACCTCAAGACTAGCCAGAGCCATGCTCGGAGATCCACAGACTATCGAGATATGCCGTAACGAAAGGGGCACGAGGACAGCGGCGTGTAAGCTGATGAGGGGCCGGGCCTGGTGTGCGCGGGTACGCAGGGCCCAACCAACGTTCGTTCGCCTCCCCAAGTGCCGTTGTTGGTGCATTCGAGAAAGCGCCAGCAGGGTGGCCAGGCCGGCTGTTGAGGACTGCGAGTGCCGCACGATGCATCCTGGCTTGTTGGTGACGGGAGGATGAGGTGGAGCAGCGAGCGGACGGCCGGTATGTGCGGGGAAAGACAGGCCCGGTCAAGCCCCTGTGTGCGGGTGGTTTGGGAAGCCTGTATTGGTATCAGTCAGGTGTGGAGGTATCCTGTATCTTGGGATCGACCGTCACATATCTCCTGGACTGACCAATCGCAGCCGCTGGGCTTGCCAACAACGGCATAGTTCGCCTTCGAAACCTGTGGCCAAGACGTCCACCTGGCTCCTATCGTGGGAGGACCGACCAGCCTGCCAGCTCCGTCTTGGGGCAGTGGGGCCACGGCGCACTTCCGGGCGTCGATGTCCGGGGGCACCGCACCGTGCGGCGTGCGGCCGCTCCGTTGCTCGCGGCCACCCCAACCCCAGCCTGGCAGGGAGCCGGCGGGGCTTGTTTTTCAATCCAGATATGTATGCCTCACCGGCCAGGAATGTTCGTCGAGATAAGGGGAGGGGGTTTCAAGACCAACAGGCTACAGCGTGGTGTGATAGGCCAGGCACGCATGGCATCACATTCTTCGTACGTGGGGTGCATATGCAGTATTGTGTCACCTCGCCTCTTCGGATTGTTGTGCCACCCGTGGGTAGCAGATCGATCTTGGCTCACTCCCTCCCCAAATCCATAGTCTACAGTCAGTCATCTTGTGCCATTGAGGGCTGGTTTCAGTTGAAGATCGAACTGGGCTTGACGATTACAAGCCTTCTGGTATTTCGCACATGCGTTTAATCAGCAATACTCCCCACAAAGTCCTTATTCGTCTTTCCAACAAGTCGTGCCTAGTGATATCAGCAACTTACAGATAGATAGAGAGCATGTCACGTCGATAAAATGGCGAGACAGAACCGAGGCGCAAGCTTGATAGTGTATAATTCGTCTCGCCGAGCCCACTGGGGGATTAATTAGACACAGTTGAGTTGGGGCTTTAATTTCTAGTTTATTTATTTAGATACCTCACTCCGATCGTTGTATGGTGACTTGCTTTGAGAAGAGCTTCCCGAAGTCCCGGCAGTATCGGACGGCATTTCGGCGGATTTTCCCTCCCCAAAGACTTACTGCACGTTGGCCCGTTTATCCTCCGGTCCCCAGCAACATGTCCCGGAGACATCTCCACGTTACGCCTCTGACACTAGACCACTCGATAACCGAACTGGCACCTCCATAGTATATACTTAAAAACAATATGTTGAGGGTTACACAGACTGTCTTAATCATTGTGATCGAAGGCCGGTGCCCCAAATTGTATTCATGCAGAACTTAGTAAAAACGTAGAAAAAAGTAGAAAAAAACAAAAAAGGAGAGAGAGGTGGATGGATATCTAAGTGTAAAAAATCCAGAGAAAAAGGATGGCGCGCATCAACACCAAAAATGCTACCACTTTTCTTTCCGCCGCATGGCAGTAAAACCCCACGTCTTATGTTCTCCGGCCGGCGTCTCTACGTCCCGAGACCAGCAACATACCCTGCCGCATTCCCAGACTGGCACACTGCTTACCATCCGCTCACATGCGGCGGATCTCCTGTTCGTTGGCGTACTTGTCCAGACCGCTATCGAGGCTCTGCCACCACTCAAAGAGCATGGACTCGCAAATAAGCTTGAACCAGGGGGTGAACTTGAGGCTAGGGTCCTCGAACAGCTTCTTCAACTCATCAGCACTGACGTACTGGGTCGCCTGGACCTCGTTCTTGTTGATGTCGAGGTCGACCTTGGCCTTGATGAAGAGAATGTAGTCGACTGTTCCGTGTCAGCATAACCGCTCTCCAGTTGGACCTCCCGTTCGTGTTCGGCTGACGGGCGGGTGACATACTCTCGTGCTCTCCCCACTTGCCATCAGAGGGAGCCTTGTAGTGAATCCTCGTCAGGAAATGAAAATCCTCAAAGGGGACCTGGGCCGGGTTGATGCCCAGCTCGTGCTCGAGCTTCCTCTGTGCGGCGCGCTTCACGCCGGCGACCGAGTCCTCGAGGTTCGAGCCCGTCTCGCCGGGGATGCCCAGCGGGTGGGAGCAGCAGGTGTTGGTCCACATGTCGGGGAAGGTGATCTTCTCCGATGCGCGCTGCTGGAGGAGCAGGCGATTGTCGGCCGGGTCAAAGAGGAAGACGGAGAAGGCGCGATGGAGGAGGCCCTTGTCGATGTTGGTCATGAGGTGGCCTGCGTCCGGACTCTTGTCAGCTGGCTGTCTGCGTGCCGAACTCTCTGATGAAAGGAAAAGGGGGAGCGAAAGAAGAGAGAAGAGACGCACAAGCCTTCTTGCTGGCGTTGCCAATGGGCTTGTCGTTCTCGTCCAGCACGATGCAGACCTCGTCCATAAGGCGGATCTGCTCGGCATCGTGGCCGGAAAGAGCCTCGGTGCTGGTGTCGATATCGGGGAAGAGGCGGAGGATGGACTCGGCGGTGATGGCCTCATTTTGCGCCGTGGTCGTTGTGGTAGTGGTAGCCATGGTAGGTGTTCCGGCTGCCTCTTCCTATACTGTCGTGTGTCAACCTCAGAATCGAATAAACAGTCCCCAAGGATCCAAATGTTGCTATATTCAGGAGAACAGAGGCGCGCGCGCGCGCGCAATGGCATGGAAGGGGGGTTTTCTACCGTTACTATATGGTTTAATTAGGTGTACGTAATGCCACACGACCTTCAGAGGTACCCGATCGGGGCTTCTCCCGTCCGAGAAACAGTGAAAATGGAAATGCAAGTGAGAAGGTGCGAGCGCGAGATGCGCAAGGAGGGACGTTAGGTTTTCTGCTTTCTGTTAGGCACGGTACACTGCGTTGCGTTGGGAGCGTTCGAAATTAAATAACGCGTCCGTGCGTAAATGGGAAATGCATGCCAGTCCGAATTGACCACTTTTTCGCTGGCAGAATCACAAATCGTGGACCCGTCAGCATTTAAATACCTCAACGTCGCCGTCGCTATCACCAGCCTACCGCTCAAATTAAAGCTATTTAGACCCTATATAAACCACTATTTAGTACTAATTGTTGACTTACCCTATTGTTACTGTTTACAACTTGATGCTGTCTTAAAACGCAACGCAGACCTTAGAGGAGGCGTACGTGTTGAAAGTTCGGGTGCAATTGTGTGTATTGATCTGTGTGTTCTCGATGTGTCTCCGGAGCAATTCCTGCCCCCTATGTCCTTGGTCTATGTGGGTATGTCCCTCAACACTGAAAACCCCACTTTTAGGTGGCCAGAT
>PUHP01001254.1:2305-9805 GCA_006783085.1 Colletotrichum shisoi | reverse complement strand
CCTTCCAGTCCCACACCTCGCCCGTTTTCCTCAAGTTCGCCAACGACGGCTCCCGTGCCTTCATATCGTTCCGCGGAAGTTGTAAGTCTCTCTCTCTCTCTCTCTCTCTCTCTCTCTCTCTCTCTCTCTCTTAGGTGTACATTTACATACAGACACATCTCTAACCAAACACAGTCAACCGCCCCGACCCCGTCGGCTACGCCCTCACCGCCGTCGACTTCTCCAACGGCGAGCCCGTCGCCAGCAGCCACTCCACCGACGCCCTCAAGAACATCATGTACAACAAGGACCTGTCCGCCTGCCCCGGCCAGTGCTTCCGCCCCGTCGGCCTGGCCTGGGACGCCCAGAACCGCCTGTTCATGACGTCCGACTCGACCGGTGAGATCTACATCCTGCGCCAGGACGACGCCACGCCCACGTCCACCACCCCCGGCACCTTTGCCACACCCACCGCCACGCCCACCACCAAACCCAACGCGGCAAGCGGCGTTGCCCCTTCGCTCGGCCTGGCCTTTGGGGCGTTGGCCGCTGCCTGCTTGCTGCCTCTCTAAGGAAAAGAGGTAGCGTGCCTGCTTGGCGTGGACGATGATGACAGGAAACAAAAGTACTTAGATATACCCTTGAAGGGTGGGATGGGTTGGGCCGTGGTACTTCTTGCATAGTTTTCACGATATATGAACATGACTTGCTTTCTGATCAAGACCCGACCTGGCCCCGCAGCGTCTTGTTATGTCGATTTTAAGCTGGACTGGCGTGAAGTTACCGTCGAAACACTGTCCTGGGCACTTGTAAACAAGATCACAGTTTGCCTCTGTTCTTTTCGTGTCGTTTTTCCCCTCTCCAGCGTGCTGACGTCTCAAATTAAGAGCGGTTCTGAATTCAGTAGAAAGACGGAGCCTTTCGCAGCAAGGCCAACCAGTTCATGTCGATGGATCGGGGCAAGTAGGTCGATGAGAATAATACATTGCCTTTCTAGCATGCCCGAATGCTTGGGGGGCTGAGACATCGAGTCGAACATGTGGAAACTGTGGAAAAGAACTAAAGTCAGCAGCTGTGGGAAGGTGAACGAAGACGATTGAATCAAGATAGTAGCAACCAGAGAGCAAGCAATAGAGGGACTTGTCAACTAAGATCAAAGACCTCAAGTCCTGTTGTTCAAGTATCGTAGTATCTACCGGCGCATCCCCCTTTGAGTTCAAGGTTTTCGATCTCGTGCTCCTGCGTAGCCGAGGACTTTGAAGCTCTGGTGTCAAGGCAAACCCCGAATCAGAGACTATGTAGCTCCTTGGAGGCATTCCTTGAACAAGTGCTGAAGCTTTCAGTGAGTTAAAAGCGGAATTTGACGCCCGTTTATGGAATGAAGAAGTCGTTGAACCAGGCCTAAAGACGTCGGTTGATTATCCGCGCGGTGGTACTTGAAACGATGGCTCGAGATGCAGTCCGAGCATCTGCTGTAACTAAAAGCGAATTCGAGGAAGAGAGTGGCAAGAAGGCAGAGTTCCTGTGACCATTTTGTTAGTTGCTGCTAGGGAAAAGTTTCAAAGGGAACCTGGGATCAGAACTGTTCTGAATGAGAGTGGAAAGGAAAGAAAACAAGAGGCACCAGCCATTGTTCTACGCCAAGTTCCGTCCAGCTGACCTGGTTCGGGGTTTTGAGACTGGCCATCAGGTGATCGATCCTCAGCACTAGCAAAGCTCCTCCAGGCTTCAAGGCGAATCCGATGCTGACAAAACTGAAGCAGGGAGAGGGACGCATAAATTAACGAGAAGGGGTACTAGGACCTTGCTATGGCGTGCAGAAGTCTATGCTTGGAAACCGAACTCTTGAATCATCCACGTAACAGACAGAAACAGTGAATACAAGACAAGTTTTGCGAATCTTCAGGACGGGAAGGAGCTCTTGTTGGGGATCTTGCCTGAAGTCTGCTTTTTAGTGACCCATCAGACCTCAACCCAGGACATACCATTTCATCAGTGTATTCGCCAAGTGCCTTTTGAAGCTTTGAACACATCTTGAGAGATGGGTTTTTTCTTGAAGAGGAAGCCTGAGGCAGCACGTTTTCTAACTTGGCAAATACCAGAAAGGCAGCTACAGCAACACATAGCTCTGTTGAGGTATTTGGCAGTACCCCTGAGATTGCCATCGCATGGAAATATCAGACATCTAGATAAACCTCAAAGTTTCCTACTTTGAGCCAAAGAGAATATTAGAGGCGCTTTCGGAATTCTTCATAGGGTTCCATACTTTTTGCTATGAGTTGTGTATGGGCACAAAGTGTTTCCAGGTCGTTGAGTTGGTTGAATGAATCACTGCCAACCTCACCTGCTTCTTCCCAAGGTTGTAAGTATGCCTTCACCCTAAGCAAGCAAACCAGCCTTACCACCTAACATTTTACTAAAAGAGAAGGAGTACATCAGACGAGCCTCTCAAAGGTCCTTCCCTCTCGAAGTGACTGCAATTTGGTCTTTTGTTGCTTCAAAATACCTTTCTCCTTCTCTTCTCCTCCATCCTCCCATTTCTACCCTTCAATTGTCACAACAGCTGATTTCACTCCCCAAGTAGACTTTCCATTTCTTCTCTTTACTTCCATTTTCTTCAAGAATAAGCCTCCCCAGCTCACTCATCACCATCATGAAGTTCACTGCTGCTTCTCTCACTGCCATCGTCGCCTTCTTTGCGACCGGCTCCGTCGCCAATGCGGCTGCCATCGACAACCAAGCCCAGGATATGGCTGCTCAGGGTGGCTTTGCTAAGAGTTGCAAGGACTTCGCCATTCACGTTCGCGAACTCTCCCACGGCACCTACTTTGACATCGATGCCAAGTGCGCCACCCTTAACGACCGAGAGCTCAACACTCGCCTCCAGCTCAGTCTCTGCCTGGCCAACGATGCTGGTGTCATGAAGTGGTCCAAGCGGTAAGAAAACAGGCATTCCTTTCTTTTACTTTTTGTGATCCCTCATATGCTAATCCTTACCTTCTTTCTAGTGGCAAGTTCGACAAGTCCTGCAATGATTGCACTATCAAGCACGTCAGCAAGAAAGAGGTAAAGATGGGCTGCTGGTGCGATCCTGTTGTTGGAAAGACATCCCGTTACACTGAAATCAACCTTAGTACGTCGCTTCTCCCTCTTTGCATACTCCGTCTGTGTTCTGACCTGACTTTTTGTAGATGACGGCATCCGCAATGAGGGCGGTTACACCTGGTGTGGTGACGAGATTGGCACTGCCTGGTAGATGCCACTTTCTTCTGCCTCTCAGCTTTTACACAGTAGGGGATAGAATGCAATAAGCATTAGGGTTTCACAGTTGGCATGTATAATACTACCGTTCACAGATATACTTGGGGGTTTAGGCTTAGAGAGAGGTCCTAGTTATAGAAATAGCTCCAGCCTTCTAAGAAGGTAATCAAAAGGAATTATTAAATGCAGTATCACATAGCCAAATATACGTCTTGGATGATGTAATAAGTCTATTAGTCTGCATAATGAAATGCTCTAGGAGGTTTTACTGTAGATACAGAATAGCAAGGGCCATTCTATCCTAAATCCTCCTGCTTTAAGTAACAGAAAGACCTAGGCAGATGGTCACTATAGTAAGATGCTTGTAATTTTGTTTATTTCCAGGCTTTGTAGGTAATGAGTATTCACTGGAGCTGTTCCCTACACACAAGACGCGCCTTCCTTCTCCTAGATAGTCTCCTTACTTTTTCACACGTGATTTGAAAGATCTTTTAGCGAGTTCCCCATTCTGAGATTCACTGGAATTTTCTGATGTGAAAAATATTCTCTCTTGCTCTTCATCCTTCCTCCCAACCTGCAAACTTCAACCCACAACCTCATCCTCTCCTACATGGGCTGCAGGCCTCCTTGGCTCCTCAGAGTTCTCTGATCTCTCATTACTGAGGCCTCTTTTTCTCTCTTCCAGCTCCTCTTGAGGATCATTCCTGTGTTGCGTTTCTCTTCCCACCCAAAAAGAACCCCCTTCCATTACCACCCTCCAGACGAAACCAGAAACAGACACAGTGAAGAAGGAAAAGAGTAGAGAATGGACAAAAAGCTTGATCACAAAGGAAATCTTTCTGCGTTGGATCTTTGCTTTCTACCATCCTGTTGAAATCAGGTACGTCCCTCTTTCCCAGTCGCATGACGCGTCAAACTTTTCACCTGTTCACAACCACTTTTTGCACACCTTTGTCTTCTTCTAACTGGTTCAAAACAAAAACAGTCAGCCAGCTGCAACAAATACCTGGCACTCAAGTGTCTTTGTGCTAGAGGAACTTGTAGCTCCTTTGCTTTTTGGACATTGTTAGAGCTAGATGACTTAGGACGTATGGATTTGGTCCTAAACAGGTATGAGGACAGCCCTTTACTGTCACATGATGCCCTCACTAAGAACTTGGACTTTCCAGGTTGCTTCTTGTCTCATGCTTCAAAACTCAAACCCTCAGTTCACTGCCAAAAAGCAGTTTGGAATCTTTGCTTTGGCCCTTTGGCTGTGCAACCATGTCAGTGCCAAAGTGACAATACACAAAGCAAAGCTGACCCATCTCACAGTGTTTAGACAAGATTATGCTGCCCCTGGCCCTCGAATGCTGCAAGGCATCTCTCATGTTGGATTTTGCAAATGGACAGGACGATTCAATCAGCTGGAGAACACGAGTCCTTCAGCACAGAGTGAAGCTCCAAATCAGGGATTTGGATGAGTGAGCGGCCCCCGTCAGCCTTCCCATACTTATTCGACTGACAATTCCACTTCCAGATCTTCTACTCACCATTGAGCTCTCGGATGAGATTGGAACCATGCGACAGCCCCAAGGCACTGAGCCTGACCTGTTACAGCTGGAGTTTTCCGCCAATATATGCCAACGATCTTGGAAGTTGGAGCTTGACACCAATCCCAGATCAATGTCCCCCAAGCACTTCCATGAAGTCCATGGCCCCTTTCAGCGCCGGCATATACCGCCATGGAGTTGTGTGGCATTGTCTTTGTCTTTGTGGCTGGCGCTTACATTGGCTTGAACATTGACTCCTGAGCCCTTTGGATTTGCGTGTCCGACGAGGTACACTCAGGCTAGTTGGTTGGCCTTGAGCATGAGCTCAAACAGTGGCGAATGGTATTGAGTGTTGAATGATAGCACAACTTGATGAGTGGAAGTAAGTATTTGCCCCCGCCGAGGACCAGGCCTCCTTGCTGACAAGTTTATGATAGTAGGTCCATTTCGATGGCCTTTGGGGAGTGGGAGATCCCCACTAATGTTGTACGTCAACTCTGCTGCAGTGCCGGACATGACCCTTGCAGCTGTGGCATTGTCAGGCCCTTAGGACATTCTCTGCTTGAGATGTCCAAAAGGGTTCTATTTTGTTTGTCCCCCCGAGGTTCATACCTCATTGCAGCTGCTTGCGTTGGCAGGCCCTTCGGACATTCTCTGCTTGAGATGTCCAAAAGGGCCCTGTTATGTGCGTCCTGCCGAGGTTCATACCTCATTGCAGTTGTTGTTGTGAGGGAACGGGCGAGGGGGGCGTTGGCGGCATAGCCAACCATCAACTACCTCCCCACATAGCCGACTGATTTCGGCCTGCAAAAGAGTGGCCCGTTCCCAAACAATCGCCAAGTGGATGGAGAACGACAGGGCCAGAGTATCAAGAAGCGAGCTTGTAGACGGTTTTGAGGTGATCATGGTGGAATCAAATCTTTGAGGACATCGGTGGCGGACACGCTCTGGTAAGTCGACAAGCTCTTCTCACTGAAGATTTCGCTTTGCGTTACTCCGTTGTTGTTCCAGACCTTCGGAACATGGCTAACCTCTTCTCATTTTCACACAGCGAAGAATCAAGATCATGGTAAAGCAACATGGCAGTCCCGGGGCACCGACGACCGCAGCCAATGCCTCGAACCAAACCGAGATGCGGAGCTTGGAAATACCGAAACGTGGATTGGGAACATGGGAATAGATTGTTGTCACGAGATATAAGGCGTTAGTTGCTGCCCACGTAACTAACAGCGTCGTTTTGTTACATGACAGTTATGAGCCCAGTCCTACTGCTGTTGTGCCACAATGGTCTAGGTAGTGATTTAAGCTTCTAATTCTTAAGCACTATAGGTTTAATTCCTATAATACTCCTAGACGTTTTTAACACTTGTGGTCTGTGGCCCTAACTACCTAGACTTTAGCAACACGTACCTAATTAGAAGGTTTAAAGCGTTAGTTAGTTAGTTCTACACTATAGTGTAAAAACTAGGGGGTGTATCACAAGATATAAGGCGTTAGTTACTACCTACGTAACTAACGGCGTCGTTTGTTACGTGACAATTGTCTTTGTCGCAATTGGACTCTGGACCAAGCAGAGTGGAGGCCACGGTTGCTCAAAAGCAAAGGGACCGACGTTGAGATTCTGAAGGTCGATGGCGCGATACATGTTGGGAATGAGGAGGACATGTCGACAGGCATTACAATGGGTGTTGGACGAGCGGCAGAGACACAACGAGATCATGGCAAAAGCCTTGGTATAAGACAAATGAGATTTATTCAAAGAGCCAAATGGCCGAAGCCTCAACTGAGGAGGGAGAAGGGTTGGTATCTGCAACGTAAAGAAAGAGTCGTTCCTCGTACTTCTCGGCCAGGCGTGTGCGGCCGAGGGGATATTTTCCGTGGTATCGTTTCGGGTTTTCCATTGTTTTTGTTCGTTTCGTTTCGTTTCGTTTCAATTCGTTTCGGGAGATTCTCGTCGTTTCTTTCGTTCGTTCAAAGTAAAAAGGCCGCTCCATGTCTTTGGGCAGCCGGGCTCGGGACTTGCTCGGCGTGTAGTATGTGATACACTCAAGCACACCCCCGACGTAAGGGCTTTAAAGGGTTGTGTCGGGGATCGTTTCTGGGGTCGATCCAACACGGATTTCTGATGTCTCGTGCCGGCGGTTTTGGAAGTTCAACAAACCGCCATCGAGGCTATTTGGTCCGGATGTTCTGCAGGTGCATGTGCAGACTGGCGAAGCTGACGGGCAGCTCGATGAGCGAGCTCTTCATGCTTGGAGCGTGGCGTGAGGCCGGGATCTCGACGGCGAACGCCTCGAAGCCGGATCGGGCGCCTGTGTAGGTAATGTGTCAGTCTCAAGGTCTTTGGTATGATGAAAGCGGGAGGTGGCGACATACCCATGCCGTGCAAGCTGGTCGCCTCAAGCTTCGTGACCTCGTCCTTCAGGTTCACGACGTACGAGCTCTCTGATTGAGCTGCCAAAGACGTCAGAATAAGCGATCCTGAGAAGCTGGCGAAGAAGCCCGACTCACTCTCAGCAGCGCCGGTCCTGTTGTCAAAGTCGACGGACCAAGTGCTCTCCGGGGCCGACGCAATGTCGGCGGGACAGCCGGCGGCAGCAGCACCGTGCGACCCGGCCGAGACGCCGAGAAGCAGTGCCAGCAGCACCGACAGCAGCCCCATTAGCCTCTGCCACGAAGGCGAGGCCTGGGCCATGGTTGCTGGGTTGGGTATGGGGGGGGGGGGGGG
>PUHP01001253.1:0-13450 GCA_006783085.1 Colletotrichum shisoi | reverse complement strand
GGCTTGCGTCGTATCTTTTGGGGGGCCCCCCCCCCCCCCCCCCTGTACGTATTTGACACCAGAGTGATGTCCTCTTGACCGGGTTTTGCCATGCTCATGTCTCTCGGATCTGGGAATTCTCTGGGCAAGATTGGGGATTGCGAAAACGGAAGGGGTCCGGGAAAACGCCAGTCAGTGGCAGACAACGCGTGAGCCAGATGATGAATGCCGTCCGTCCAACGAGCTGGTCGGGTTCCAAGACTTAGAGTAGTCCTGTCACATGATACTTTTGGCTGTTCGATACATGGATTATCGTGGCCTGTTTTTGAATGACCTCGCAGCGCCGAGTTCAGCCCGACGAGGATGCGTGGCTACACAACAAACACCATTTTTTTACTGACAAGTTATAAAACTCGAAGAAAATGGACCATAGCCATAGTTCTAGGCCAGACATGGCGCTCTCAGATTCAGATACGACTGAATGGGTTAAATTGAGGCGCGTCCTGAAAGTCTACACACTGATCGAAGCCCGTGATACCCTTGCTTCAACTGCACCTCGTCAATGTGCGTTCTATCACGCCCCTCTCTCCTTCTCTGCAGATCAGCCTTATGTTTCTGGATCGAGTCGACCACAACGCAACGAGATGCTCTCCACGGTGGGTCGTGACTAGCTTGGGACTCTTGTCTCTGTCATGCTCACACCTCCCTCTGATATACGAAAACGTTTTCAGGGCGTCCCTGCCCCTGCCCGGAACGCGTCTGTGTATGGTTCATTGGTTCTGTTGTTTGGGTAGGTGCGGCGCGTCTGTCGTCTGTAGATATGGAGGGCCGGCTGTTCGTTCCTGAAGCAAGTGATTAGCACAAATCAGGAGCCCTCTCACCATCCCATAAAGGTAACCGTGGACTCACACTCACTACTTGACTCGCTTGTCAGTCACTATGTTCAAGATCCATCTCCGCTACAGCAGGAGGTCGGTCCATGGATTACGGGAACACTCTTCTTTTCTTCACGTTAACCATGGTTCTCGACATAAACACACGCACCTGGATTGTCAATACTGGCTACCTCCTCGGCTTAGGGTTTAGTAGTTACTTGGATCTCCCATCCAAGAAAACCGTCTTATTGCGGAGATGAAGATGAGGTGAAGCCATCAGGCTACACATTAGACTATAAATCAACCTCACTCTGCCCTCGTCATCTGGTCTCTTGTGCCGAAAACCATCTCGCATCATCGACTCGTGTATTCATCCCCCCCTCAAACAGGGTAGGTATGCATGCGTATTCCCAACACAAGGGCACACACAAAACTCCTTCCTTCCTATATATCTAAAAATTCTACTTTCCTCCCTAATTTCTTCCCACTTTCTTCCCACTTTCTTCCTACTTTTCTTCCAAGTTCCCACCTCGGAAGATCCCATCCTCTCCTCAAAAACAAAATCCATCCCTTTCCTTCACAAACCACAACTTCTGAACCATCAAGACGACCTCAAGTCTCGAGCCTCAACCACCCTGAACCATCTAAACAACCTGAACGAGGCTGAACCTTGCGACGAACGCCGCAAAAAGCTCGAGATGGACCAGCCGCGGGACATCCTCCTTCGGGCGGCCGTCGTCGACCCCGCGAGCGGCAGACAGCCTGCCTACAACTCGACGCCCAGCCTGACCAACGCAAACAACATCGGCCGTTGCGGCGGCGAAAGCCTGTCTTTTGTCGTCCGCTCTCATTTCCTCCATTACATGTACAGCTACATCGAGATCGAGGTTCACCAGCACGGCGTTGGCCTGAACGATAGCCGCGTGGGAACGATGACGGTTCATCTGAACTTCGCCACCACCTTCCGTGCCGAGTTCCTGGGCGTTAACGAGACCGCGATGGAGGTGCGGGACTATTTCCACAGTCAGGCAAGCCCCTTCATCCCGTCGATCAAGATCACGCTCGGCGTCGAGGACCTGTTCCTCGACGTCAACGACCACACCCTCGCCACCCTCGGCAATGCTAGCGCCGCCGCCCTCGCCGACCTCTTGCAGCTTCAAAAGGTCGTCCACGGCGCAGACGAAGACCGCCCGGCCCTTCTCGAGTGGTATGCCCCCAAGCAGAGCAACGACAACGTGGACGCCCTTCGAACCCGCTTCGTCCGACACCAGAACTTGGACCAGGCCCTCGTCGGCCCTCAGTGGTCTCTCGATCTTTGGTACGAGGGTACGGATGAACCCCAAGTCATCCAGTTCGTCGACTTCTGCCGTCTTCATCGGGACGTCGACCTGCGCGCCCTCATCTGGCCCCCTCAGCATGAGGTCATCACCCGCTTCGTCGATGTCAGCCACTACCAGGTCGTCCACGGCGTGGGAGCCGTCTACGAGCACCAGGACCTGGCCAACGTCTTTGCAGCCTTGGCCAGAGTCGCGCACGCCGCCGTCGCCTTCAACAACGGCCGCACCAGCGAGACTTTCCTCCTTCGTCTCACCCCCGCCGCCGACCAAATCGAGTTTCTCCCGGCCATCAACGAGGAGTGCAGCGTCCTGTTGCGTGGCACCCCTCTCGAGATATCTCTGCCCGTCATCCGAACGTCCGATGACCCCCTTTGGTGGCCCGCCAAGCGATGCGACGCCCCTCGCGGTCACCTGCCCCAGCCCGCCGACGCCATCTACTTTCTCGTCACCGTCCCGTCCGCCTTCCGTGGCAAGCCGAACCTCCTCGTCGCATCCCGCGGCGCCAACCTGCGCGCCTGCGCCCGCAAGAACTTCGACCCGAAGGTGCTCAAGGCAGAGATCGCGGCCCTCGCCACGCTCGTCGACCAGCAGGAGAACCCCGCCTCGCCGTCCGGTGAGGAGCAAGACAACTTCCTCTACCTTTTGGACTTTGTCCTGCTGGAGGAGGAGGAGCGGGAGGTCAACCTCCTCAAGGAGCTCCCAGGCCTCGGCAAGGCCGCAGGCGAGCCTCGCCACAGAAACGACTGGCCCATGTTGCTGGCTGCGTCGGTTGACCAGCTCGACGAGCGCCAGCAGCAATTCATCCAGGCTCTCGGCCACATCAGTCCGAACATCGCCTTCCTCCCTGGCCCTGCCAGATCCGGAAAGACAACCCTCATCTTGGTCATCCTGGCGGCTTCGATCCTGGGCGTCCCTGGAGGCCACTGCCCTGCCCTGTGCATTGCCCACAATGAGACTGAGGCCCTTGGTCTGGCCAACAAGATCAACTCCTTCTTCAGCTCACTCAGAGTGAACAATGCACCCAAGGTTCTCTATGTCTCTGCCAAGGATCGCAACATCCTGTTGCCATCTGAAGTCTCATGCCCTTTTAGCCCAGCTCAGACTTGTTCCCAAGTTCAGATCGACTCAGTCACCTTCTGGCTGGAGCCCCTTGACAAGATCGCCGGATTCATTACTGAGTTCCAAGACCAGGCTTTCGATGCTCCGCGCACCCAGGACAGCAGCGCCAACAACAGCAACATCGACAATGGCCGGCCTGACCCCGTCTTTGTTGCCACCACCAAGCAGCTTGCCGTTGCTCATGTCCTTTCCCACCAACAGGAATACAGCAACATCATTGTTCCAGTCACCAGACTCCTGCAGGGCGACACAATGAGCAGAAACGCTGCTCTCGAGCTTACCAACAGAGTCTGCATGCTCTACCAGAAGATCCTCAAGGACTTCAAGGGCATCGTCTGCTCCACCCCTGCCACCGCTGGACAGGCCCCGACTACCTTCCTTAAGCCTTCCCTTGTCGTGTTCGACAATGCAGAGCACATCAGAGAGCTGAGCACCACCGCCCTGCTCATTCACTACAACCCGCTTGCCTGGCTCTTCTTTGGCGGAACGGACGAGGGTCAGATCAACGTCCCGCCCCATGCTGATCTTGGTCAGAACCCCTTTACCGCTCAGCTGCGCCTCTCCCTCTTCGAGCGCGCCATCAGAGCCGGCGTGAACATCGGTCGCCTTGCTGCTCCCCCTGACTCGGCTGACGACTCTGTCGACCTGGGCATCAACTGGTGGAACATGCCTCCTGCCCACTGAATGAATTTTTCCAGTTCTGTGGCTTCCTTTGAATGGGATAATTCGAGTTCAAAGGGATATAGTACCTACTGGTTCTGTCTTGTCGTTGGAAGGGAGGGATTGGAGGTTTAGGGTGACACCTTCAGGCAACGCACAAACACACATGGTTTGGGACTTGAAAACACAGATTCTTATGGAATACATGCATAGATAGGCCCATGGGCTTAGTCTAGAAGCAAACAAAACGTTGACGATATCCTTTCTTCTTGCACAGTGAGTTGAGACACATCACATCCCTTGTGTGGCATGGTATTGAAGTTGAAGGGCATGTTCTCTGGCTTTATAGACCATAATTACAACGTATTCGACCCCAATTCAAAACCCAACCCCCTGACTGTCAACCCAATGCCACCACCTGAATCGTCTGCCCTCTCAAACTCCACCGAATCCGATCCAGACGCCTCAGATACTCTAGCCCAGTCTCCCCGACCCTCCGCCCAGTGTTGATGCCAACGCCCGAGAGCTCATACCCCGCAACCCGTCCTCCGCTCCACGGCTTCACCTCCGCCTCTCCCGCATCCTCCGAAGCACTCTCGATGCTCCTCAGACGAGCGTATCGGTCCACGAGGAGCCAGCGCACGACGTGCGGATACGGCCTCGCAGACTCCAGGGCGCTCCTGAAGACAGGTACCCCGTCGACCACGGCTTGGTACGAGATGCTGGCGCCGCTCCGCACGAGTAACTTCACGGCCTTCAGTCTCTGCCTGGAACAAGCAACCATGAGCGCCGAGCCCTCAGCCGAACCCTCGGCGTCGATATCCGCCCCGTGCCGAAGCAGCGTAGACACGCAATCCAGCCTGTCCCTGACCGCGGCGACGCAGAGCGGGCCGAAAGACGCTCCTGGCGTCGAGTTCGCCAGCTCCAGCGCTTTTTCCCGCGGCAGCCGCTTGAACAGCCTCCGCAGCGTGCCGTCGGCTCTTCGGTGATGCGATTTGATGACGAGCGACAGGAACCCCTTGCGTGCGTCCCGGATCCTGGAAAAGTCGAGCCCGTGGTTGAAGACCAGGCCGGGAAACGCGTTGTCCAGTATCACTTTGTGGAGCGGCGTATAACCGGTCCCGTCGGGTCTGCAAGGATCAAGGCCGAGGCTCATGAGCCAGATGAACATTTCGGGGTGCTCCGAGGCGTCGGCGCAGGCGTTGAGTAGACTCATGCCGTCGATATCGCGGGCGTGGACGTCGGCGCCGCGCTCTACCAGCAGCTGCGCCATCTCCAAGTGGCCCCGTCGGACGGCCACGGTCAGCGGGGTAAAGGAATTCAAGTTGCAAAGGTTGGGGTCCGCCCCGTGGTCCAGAAGACGTCTGGCGCTGTCTACGCAGTTGACCATCGCGGCCCCGTGAAGTGGCGTGTCTGAGGTCTCCAAGTCGGACACACTGACTTCTGCGCCGTGGTCCAGGAGGATCTCCATCATCTCGACTCTGGAAACCCCATTAATATTCGTCTCCTCCACTGCAATCAGCAGTGGGGTCATGCCGAGGCGGAACATGGGCTGTAGATCGGGCGAGGCAACGCGTTTGTTGACATGATGTTTGATGATGGCGTCGACTGCACCCTTTCCGGAGAACCCCGCCCACGAAGGATCCTGATCGCCTGATTCCGCATCTTCGTTCGCAGGTAACAGTCCCCAGGCTTGCATACCGTGGAGAAGTCTCGCATGATGCTCGGGAGACCCTCTGATCCAGTCGACAACCATACGGACCCTGTCTGGCACGCCGCTGGCGGCGGCACAGTGAAAGGGACTAAGCTCGTGGCGCGTCCAGTCCATCACACCGAGGAGTCGTCTGACGAACCCCTCCTCCGTGTCCGTGCTTGGGAGATGGCTCGGCCGCATGAGCGCTATGTGCAGAGCGGTACAAGGATAGTGCAGGCGCTGGGATATGACGGAAAGATGATGCGAGCACCGATCGACGAGATTCCAGGCCGTCATGCCATGGTCGAGAAAGATTTCACCGAGAGTGAACCGGCCCTGAGCCGCCGCAAGGACGAGAGGCGAGCACCGTCCACAGCGCATCCTGATCGAGTTCATGATCTCGGGTCGGACCATCGTCATGGCTTGAGCCGCCAACTGCTCATAGCCATTTTGGATGCACAACTCCAGCACGGCGCCCAAGACACTGGTTTGGCCGATGTTCCCAGCTGATGCCATGGTTACCTTATGCATCAAGGGTAGAAACTGCTCCATCAGATTCGGCTCGCCGCTTCGGAAAGCTTCCACAAAGGCGGCTGGAATGTCCATCCGGCTGAAAGTTTCCGGACCGACATCGAGAAGCAGTCGCACAGCTTCGGTGGCACCCCAGATGCATGCGAGAATCAGAGGGTTCTGGTTCATTGGGAATGGCAACGTCGCCGTTGGGTCTGCGCCGTGCTCTAAAAGAAGCCGAACGCATGATCCGTCGTCGGCGGCGCAGGCGGCGGCAAAGTGAAGCGGCCGCCAGCCATCGGACGTTTGGGATTCCACGTCGAGGTCTGGGAATCCGAGATAGAACTGAAGCACATCCGCATGACCGTGGGCGGCTGCGAGATGGAGTGCGTTGCAGCCCCATTGCCTTGCCATTTCGGGGACGACTTTCGAACCAACGACTCGAGAAAAGTCGTATGTGCAACACTTACCCCAGGGATGGCCATCAGTGCTACTGATGGACCTGATCTTCTCCAGAACGAGCAAGTCGCCACGCGAGGCGGCCGCCAGCGCTGCATCCAATCCACTCGGCAAGGACAATGCTGAGTCCGCACCCTTTCCGAGCAAGAGTACGGCGGCGTTGGTCTCGCGGTTCTTGACGTAAGCCACGACCATGGGCACCCCGGCGGGAGTGAGCGCGTTGGGGTCGCATCCTTTGTCCACCAAGGCCGACAGCTTATGCGTGCGATGCGAGACCCCTTCGTCGAGGAGTCGGAAGAGAAAGTGGGACCTGAAACCGTCGACATCGTTCAGCTTGCTCGGGTCTGCATGCTCGAGAAGCTTGTCAAACATGGCTGGCGGACATGTTGATTCCGGCAAGCATGCTGACTCGAGAGCCGAGACGGACCCATGTTGTGCGTGTACTGAGACGCCCAGGTCGAGCAGCGTCACAACGACGTCTTTCTGCTCCTGTTCAACGGCCAGCTTGAGACACTGTACTGCAGTCGGCGATTGCTGGAAGCTCTCGACCTTGGTCGACACGCGCAGGATCGAACAGAGCATCTCCCCCAACCGTACGGGCCACTTGTCGTGAGCTGTGGCGTAATCCATCCAGGCCGAGAGAACCGGGACCAGGGCACATTTGCCCGTCTCCTCTTCATATCTGACTGGGATTGCCTTGTCGACCAAACAGTCCACGGCAGTTTGCAAAGACTCCCAGACATTGGAGCCTGGCGGCCACTTAGAAGCCCATGTACCCAGGACGCCGGTAGCGAAGCGCTCCCAGAGCCCGGCGCCTTCGCTGTTGCGAGAGCCAAGCACCTCATCGGTCAATAGAAGGTTATATGCGCCATAATCGAGCGGCCGGTGGTTGACGGGGCGCCTGTTTGGTCTATCTGGATCTGGGTCCCAAAATAGCGAGTCGTTGAAGGCCGTGAAGATGGTTTCCGCCGGCGACTGCCCGTCCTTTGTCAACACCGGCTCGACGTGCAAGTCCAAGAGCGTCTCAACAAGATCCTCTCCGGCATTGACCTCGAGAAAATGCAGGGCGTTGCGGCCGTCATCGCCCATCTCGAATGGGTCGGCGCCGAAATCAACCAGCTTGCGGACCAACTCGCAAGAGCCCCACTCGACGGCGAGGAAGAGGAGGGGAGTTGGGCTCTGGAGGTAAGCGGCGTTTGGTTCGCAGACCTCGAGCATGTGAAGCGCCCCGGCAACAGCTTCACGCTTAGACATGACCAATCTTTTCCTTCTGCTCAGTGGGTAGATGATGGACTGAGCAATGGGAGTTTGGCCATCTTTCATCAGTGCCCTCAAGTTCCGGTCCGTGTGCTCATCAAAGGCGTGGAGAGCGTCAATCATGCCAATGTCCGAGTTTGCCGCTTCGATGTGCCAGACGTTGCGGCCATCTTCGTCCGTGTCTGTCGTTCTCGCTCCATGGCTGAGGAGGAGTCTGAGGACGTCAGGTGTCTCGGACAGCATCAGAGGCGTCCTTTGACACTCGTCACGCACGTGAACATCGACGTCATCTCCCGACTGCAGAATGAGGGAAGCCATGTATACGTCGCAAGACTCGACCGCGTCATGAAGTATGGTAGACGACTTTTGGTACGGCTCCTCCGAGTCGAGGCATGATGGTATTGGTTGGTTGGGATTCCACCGGGGGTCAAGGATGAGTCTTCTGACGACTGCAGCCTTGTGATCCTGGACGGCTTCTTGGACTAGGTCTGCGTACACCTTGTCCGATACGCCGAGAGGGCGTGAGCCTCGACCCGAACAGGAATCGGCCAGGCCATAATATCCGAGGACGTCATAGATGCCAGCCATCAGTAACGATGTCTCATCGTCGCCGTTGTACTGCATAGCTGCACTGTCGAGAATCTCGGGGAGGACAGAGGCTAGGAACGAGCGAGTCAGCGGAGGCAGCGGTGACGGCCAGTACTGTAGGATCGAGTTCTTCCCATGGAACAGCTGAAGGAAGCGATCGTCGCGGCTGAATCCGGCTCGAATAATGCGCACCAGGGCGTCTGGAGCGTCTATCGACTGACATGTGAAAAATGCCACGGTTGCCAGCGACAACGCTTCATCCTGTTGAGACCCAGCCGAGACCGATGTGCACGTAGCGCCCGCATCCAAAAGAACATGAAGGGTCGGCTCCTGACCGCTGGTCGGACGCCGGTCAGCTACCAGCTGAGTCGGATCATCGTAACGAGCGAAAAGTGCAGTGGGGCCGAGCAAGGCGCAATACAGAGGCGTTCCCATGAGACTTTGTCGGTTCACGTCCTGCTTCTCCAAGTGTATCAGGGCCTCGCATACGCGATGCAGACCAAGGGCAGAAGCGATGTGGAGAGTGCTGACGGACGCATCCGAGACTGCTGACATCAACTGACGAAGAGGTGACATTGATAGAGAACCTGACGCGGGGTCGAAGTGACACGGCCATTCTTGCCGAGCATACTCGAGGAGCCACTGCAGAAAGTTGGCCGACTTTCTCGGGTGGAAAAGTAGCCTGAGCTGGTTCCGGACGGAGCGGTGATAAGAGTGGGCTATTTCGGGCAGAAGCTTCGCGCAAACAACGTACTCGGGGTGCGTGGCGCCTCTCTCGGCGGCGTAAACCCTGTGAGAGTAGCAGCTGTCCAGTTTGTGATCGAACTCGGGACTCAACAACAGATTCAGACACCTTTCGGGAGACGTTTCTGAAGCTTCCCAAGTCGTGCCGTTCAACTCGTCGGCTTCTCGCTTCCGCGATGGCTTACGAGGCCCGGTCGTCGTAGACAGAAAGACGAGCAGGGCAGCCCAAGAATTGGCGTGGATTGCAGGGCTAAGCTGTGCGTGAAACTGGCGGATCTGGGACGTGAATTCGGGTGGTGACGGCGTTTCGGTTCCTCTCCCCGGTGCTACAAAGCCTCTCAACCAAGCCTGGATTAGGTCGTCAAGAGTATCGCCCAACGAGTCGATGAGGGTGTGATCGGGACGTGTTGATGCTGCGTCGTACTGCTCGTCTGCAAAGTCGTCGAACAGCAGTGAAAGGCTATGAAGAGTGCCACTTAGAAGTCTGAGCGCCAGACGGACCTCGCTATGGCTGCCGAAGTCGTTCATCAAGAGGTATGCTGCCTGCGTTTTTGCCTGCGCCTCGGCGAGAGCTTGACGGAGACCCCGGCCGCCGGCTTCCGATGTGGGTGGTGGCATTATCGAAAGCTTCTCATGAGGTGCGGTAGGAGAAAGGGGTTCGGATTAGAGTCAGGGTCCGTGAGAACAATCATGGCTCGAGGCTGGCAAGGCAAGCGAGTATGCGGTGATTATTGTACACGGTTTTGTTGTTGATCGTGGTCGGAAGAAGTTGAGGGAGGGAAGTCGATGTTGATTGAGATGGAATATCACGAAATACGGGCCGTCGCATGTCAGCGAGCGGCGGCTTGTCGCTGTGCTGTCCTGTGCTGTGCTCTGAGGCGCACGATGGCCTGAAGCGCCACTTGGGCAACCAGCTGTTGTGAATGGATTCTTGCTTACATAATGAGCTGGTCGGTCGCCGCCACCAGCCACACTCTGCATGAAGACTGCATCGGTTCCACTTTATTTCCCCTCTTCTCCGCACTAGGTACTTAGTGAACACCTAATGCGCTAGGACAAGCCCACCTTCTGACGCTTGAGGGTATCCCATCGACGAACATGTGTGGGAGACAAGCATAAGCAAATGGCTTTTGGACAATTCGTTCTCTTTAAAGAATTTCTCATTTTCATTTTCATTTTTTCTTGGAAAAGCCGTTGTAGAAGCCGGCTTTCCTCGTCTCTGACTAGGCTCAATCTGATAGAAACATCGTTGACAAGGTAGCTTTTTTAAGCGTTGCAAACCGGCGCGCAAGGTGCGTCTGTTCCAAGGGTTAGTCAACCTTCCTCGTCGTGAAGCGGACAGGGAAACACGAAGTCGACTTACTGCACTCGGTCCTGCCAGTCCTGCGGCAACGTGTCAGGCAGTCCTGGCAAGCAAAAGGATCCGCCAAGGCAGTGGCGACATAGGTGGCGAGCATGGCGAAGACGATCTGGAAACGCATGTTGCCGGTGTGGTGGGTGGGATTAAACGATCAACGTTGTGTGTGTTGTGTTGTGTTGTGTTGTATTAATGTATTGTGGTGAAGGTATCAGGATAGAGTTGGTCGAGAGAAGAGATACGGTGAACGGATGGGATGTTGCAATGATGGGATGGAATAATGTGATGGAAAGACCAAATGCCATTATTTATGCTCAACCTTTACCCTGCTGCAGTCTACTCGTTCGTTAGAGTGCACACGTGACACAACAAACTCTCCGCCACCGAGGAGAGTGTGTTGTGTGGCCATCTCGTTTTATGGTTCAACTGGGCCACCGTGACGGTTTCACTCCTGTTTTGACAGTTTTGTCATGCATGCCAAGAGCGCGCCTTTTCCAACGCTGAACATTCCAAACAAGATAGTTCCCTTCTACGCTGACTCGGAAATCGTCAGCCAACGAGGAAAAGCCTTGGTGTGTTCATCCAAAACGGGCGATCCGTCTCACCGTCAACACCGATCACCACCTCGAACGAACCCCGAAAGATCGGGCACCGCACTCGCTGAAACAAGAAGCATCAAACTCTCCAGCCTGTCGGGCACTCATTGCCAATGCTGCCCCGGATCCCGGTAGAGATCCGGTTGGGCATTATATCCAGCATTCTACCTCGCGGCATCTACTGACAAAACGGAGGGGCAGTTATCGATTCTGCTCATTAGTCGGGTTTCGGGGACCCGTGGCAGCCAGCCGACTGAGACGTTAGCTCCCGCCCCGTCTGCCTCACCGTAAGTCGCCGGTCGCTAAACCGAGCTGGTTTTACGAACGGCAACTCCTGACCCAATGCCGCCACACAGCCGTGGCATACTTGATTCACGGTGACGGCTGATTTTCTGCCATCTGCCATCTGGTTAGGTTCCACGCCCGCCGGCAGCATCGAGAGCCTTGGTGCATGTAGCTGAAATCTCGGGCTGTTCCGTTTTTGGGGTTTAGCGAGAGCGAAGAAGTGTTTGAAAATGGCATGACCGGGAGTGGGAGTGATCAGACAAGCTGACAGTGTCCCCCCCCCCCCAATGCCTCCCTGGGAGTACTGTGCATTTCTAGCCTGTAGCCCACTGTCAGGACAGCTAAGTACAGGCTAGAACTAAAAAAGTACGAGGGATAGTCTTGGCCTATCCCGATCTGGAGCGCAGCGTAGGAAGCAGGGTAGGTTAGGACTATTCCAACCCTCCCTAGCGGAGTCGTTTTAGGAGAAAACATTGCAGCTTTCAAGGGACAATTAGGTAAAAAAAAATCGAGAGAGTATGGATTCGAGCCTGTATAGCCCGGACAGCTGAGTACGGCCAGAAACGCACAGTACTCCCAGGTGAGCAGTGGGGGGGTTCAGGTCTGATCACTCATCTACGGAGGCGTCCACAATCGACGCCGGAGTGCTCCGGGCCCCATACCGAGAAAGCTGAAATGTCCCCGGCGACGTCGCGGGGTTGGAACGAGATCGACATTGCGAAACGCTTCAGTCGCATTTGAGCACTCACTCGGTGCCCCTGTGTTCCTGGAAATGTATGCAGTGCTTCTCTTTCTTTCATGTTGCTCTATGGAGGCCAACAGGCCGGGTACTGGGTGTCAATCGCACGAAATTACCTTTCTGTCTCCATATCCGACGGTCGTCGTTGCTGCTGGCATTTATCACCACGAGAAGTCTGAAAGCAGGCACTCCGGTAGTCGACGGCGGTGCCAGTTTAAACCTCGACGCCGTCGAGAAGCCATGGAACCTAACGAATAGTCTGTCCCGCCGAGTGAGTGAGCCACTGAGGCGGGTCGCCATCAAGCAACAACCTCTCTTTATTCTTTGTGTTTTTGCAGTGTTGCATCCCGAGAGGTTGCTTGAGCCGCCAGCGACGCTTTATTATCATTGGGAAGACTACTTATTTGCATGAATCAAAGTTGTTGAAAGGCAGGCGTCTTCATGTTTCTCGTGGACTGATACCCTTGGCTGATTCAAGCAACGGGGGATTTCGGATATGCCTCTTTGTGTGGCGGCTGAGCCGCAATGGCCTGGGTACGTTCAGGAGTTGCTGGTGATAACAGTACATCAACCCACTCTGCAGGATACGCTCCTCTAGACTTTGCGCTTAGTCATCAGAGGGCTGGTCGAAGAGAATAAGTTTTCCAGGCTGGACGGAGGGAGACAGAGCAGTAAGGGGACAAACATGCGTGATATCTGTTGAATTGACGGGGGTAATTTATGAGGGTCAAATGTGCGTATATTGTGATGTGTCTAAGTAACTCCTGCGTTGCCCTTACGCCTGGCCTTTGCCCTCGACTTAGCCTGTAGGAACCCCTTTCCTAGGTACCTAAGGCCTCCACAAGGCCCACTGCCCAGGTCAAAGCTTGTAGTAGTCCCCTTGTGATTGCTGATAGGCTGGGCTGAGATTAGGCTAAAATAACTATTAACTCTGTAACTCTAAGGCGTATAGAAAGTACCCTCCAAAGTACCCTATAATCTAACACACCCCCTTAGGAAAGGCCTTCTTATTAGCCCTTATAGCTTTACAGCTGTAAAGGGTAAAGCCTTTGCCTTTGTTGCGTAAAGGTGTGTAATAAGGCCTTTCCTATACTCCTTATAGTGCTTATAGGGTACTTAGTGCGCGCGGGAGATTACAGGCCTCCTCTACAGCCTATACGTCTTCCTTTATTATCTACGCCTCTAGGTAGGCCTTATCTTCTACAAGCTCTTACGCCCTATTACGCTTAAGAATCCCTTTCTTATTAGTTAT
>PUHP01001252.1:0-13453 GCA_006783085.1 Colletotrichum shisoi | reverse complement strand
TAATAAAATTATATGTAACCTAAAATACCTATATTAGCCTTAGCGTATAGGTATAGGGAATTCTTTAACCTATACCTAAAAAAAAAAATACCTAAATACCTAAATACCTAAATACCTATACCTGTAGGTTAGAAAAATACCTAACCCAAATCTATAGGTACCTATGGGTCCCCATGGGTCGGGTATTTTTATGTCTAACCGCACATCGAGACCCTCCAGACAGCGGGCTACATCGGCCCCTTCAACAACCCGTGGCTCGACCAGCCGCAGGATGGCAGGATGTATGCGTCCATAATCGCTGCGCTGGCGGCCCCCCCTTGTCCCGGGGCAACGTGACGCTCGCGATCGACTCCCCTCTGAGCGCCCCGCTCGTGAATCCAAACTGGTTGACGCACCCGGGCGACGTCGAGGTGGCCGTGGCTATGTACAGACGTACCCGTGAGATCTTCGACACGGAGGCGATTCGATCCATCCGCGCGCGCGACGTGGAGTACTGGCCGGGCTCGCACGTCGAGACGGACGAGCAGATCCTGGCCAACATCCGGACGAGCGTCATGGCCGTCATGCATGCGTCGTGCACCGCGCGGATGGGACGCCGGGACGACCCGACAGCCGTGACTGACAGTCTGGCGAGAATCATTGGCGTTGAGGGGCTGCGGGTGGCGGACGCCAGTTTCTTGGCCCTGTTGCCCCCGGGACACCCGCAGGCTTTGATCTACGCGCTGGCGGAGAAGATTGCGGACGGTATCATCAAGGCATCGAAGTAGGTTGCAGATCCGTAACTTGCAGACAGCCTTTTCAATAGTAGCTTCGTGGCAAGAACCTCGCGCAGCAACTTCAAACCCGGGTCCTTTCTTGACCATCTTGCGAACTTACTTGTCTTCCCAAAGTAGGTTACATCTAACAAGGATGAGAACAGCAAAACCATACAAACAGAGCGTGTGTAGTCAGATACAGAAAATACTGATTCAGGTGACCAGGTGAGATAAAAACCAACCGTTCTTCGATTAGACCTTAGAGATTACATTTTGTCACAAAAACGACGCCGTTAGTTGCGGGCAGCAACTAACGCCTTACATCTCGTGACACATTTACCACCCACTGAACGAAACCATCACTTTCACGTACTCTGTCTGCAGTAGCATCTTTAGACCAACAAGTCTGTCAAAGTGATGATATCGTAACTGGTTCAAATTCCGCCTCCAACGCCTCGAGTCAGCCAATTGCTTGGAACGAGACCTGGACTGAGCCTGTGCTAACAATGGCAATCAAGGGCATGCTGAAAAGTAGTTTTGGGACCGCTTGGAACTTTTGGTAAAAGCGAAAGAAGGTTCGGCCAACTCCTCCGGCGTGACGCATTCCAGAAAAACATAACCTGTCTTACGAACCCTGAGTGGCTCTGCCCATTTTGGCGTCTGGGCTCTCATGTCGCTATCCTCCCTCGGCCGTGGGAGGAATGGGAGGAAGAATGTGAGATACTGGCGTCCTTGTTGTAACGTCACTCAAAAACATGAAGGACAAGACTCCATAAAGCTTCGAGTACAGCGGCTCAAAGGATTACAGACAGGACCTTGGACAGTGGTTGCTAAGTTCTGCCATACCTTGATAGAGACCGAAGCTTAAGCCAAGGTATGAAATGGAACACAGTGCAATGACAGCAGAAAAATTCTTTCCTTGACCCATGAAATTGCCTCCTCCAGTGGAATCAAAGCGAGGGCTGGGCGGGAGTTGGAACGAACTGTGGGACCGCCAGAGCTTACCATGCTCGTTCCATCAACAAACTCGCAGAGGGTGGATTACGCATGCCTCTGTCTCCGATTCGACTTTTCAAGCAATTACACTCTGATAGTATTCAAATTCAAATGGAAAGAGATCCTGCTCACGAACATCGGCCTCACTTGAACTGAGCTCAATTCAGCTGAAAGTGTCACGAGCAGCTGCACACTCAACCCTCTGTTTCGTGACTCAAGGTACATCAGAGGATATTATTCATCAAAAAGTCTCGGGGAGAACTGCAAGTCGACATGATCATAGTACCCGAGAAGCAGACCCGCTACTGGCGCAACCGCTCCCCTTACCCCAGGATCAGCCGCGTCCCTTCTTCCAGTCCCCCAGCCCATGAAGCTGACGAAGACTGGTCGGAGTCGAGCGAGAACGAAGATGACGGAAGCATTTACCCCTCAGGATATGAGGAACAGCAGTTGCCCCGTCCAATCGCTGAAGCCGGGACAGACTCTAGGTCGAAAAGCCTCTCAGCCACGCCCGCCATCATGACCCTCTCGTCCCCCGGCCCTTTCACAAGCGAGATGGAGCTTCGATCGCCCAGATACCAACGGACCGCCGAAACAGGAGCATCGCTCGCAGACGAATGGGAACCTCGGCCCGCCCTATGGAGATCCATCACTTGGGACCCGGACTCTACGCCCGGCAACCCATGCCGTCCTCGTGCTACTCGGCATAGCACCCTGCCGAGCGACCAATCCGCGTTTATCGACACCCATCCAGCCGATAACCTCAGCGAGCTGTTGGAAATACAAGAGACACGTTCGGAGGAGGAGCTGGGCCCCCGCAGCCAGCACCTCAGACCCGTTCGAACGAATCTCACAACCGTCGAGCTCTCCCGCTCACCCCTTCACAACACTGGAGGCCTCCAGAGCACAGGTCTCCCCGCGAGAAACGACCCGCCTCGCCACCCTTTTGTCGCCGAAAACATCGGCTACAGCCTCACCCGCGTCGTCTCCCCTTCTCTACCCTTCCCGCGCCAATACCAGCCGCTTGTACGGTGGTCCCTCAGTGTCAGCGCGACGATGGCCTCACAGTCTGATTCCATGTCCGATCTTACCACGGAATCGGAAGAGGATGATGATGACGACGACGACGACGAAGACGATGATGCCTACTGGGCCAACCTTTCCCACCGTCTCACCGCCGCAATCCCGGAACCCGAACTTCCCCGGGTTGGTGATCCGGCCCCGTTTCCCGGCCGACCTTCGGGCGAAGAGATGGTCGTCTTCCGCGAGAGCATGTGGTGCCACTGCGTCACCTGCTGCGACTGGAAGCGCGCCTTCACAAGCAGGCCGCGTGGGGTGTGCCTGAACGCGAGAGTCGTGCCCAGGAGCGAGGCGGCATACATGAGAGCCACGGCGATGAACGAGCTGGCGCGTTGGCTCCTCGCCGGGATCGTCGGGGTCGTCGGCATCGTCGGGGTCTGGGTCTTGATGATGGCGGCGAACCTCAAAATCGGTAGCGCTTGAAGAAATGCGCTGAACAGAGGGGGGGTGAGGTGCTGAGGATGAGAATGGATGATTGCTGCTTCAAGAGGGCCGCCTCTCGCCGTGACGCATCTGGCATAGGCGTTGATATACGTAGAGACCGACTTGCTTGACTATTAGCTTGGTTTCCTGTACGTATCACTCCGTGTCATTGCTCTCTTACAGCCTTCGGGGCCCGACCGTGTTTCTTTGTGTACCGCACGGCGATGGGCTGGCTAGTGGTGAAAATCCATGGAAATGTAGAAACCGCCGTCTTATTGCCAGGGCAGATACCAAAATTGATATCAAGAAAGGGTATAATGCAGTGCTAGAAAGGAGAGCATAACACGAACACCGTAAATCCATAGCCGCCAAAGGGTGAGGCCTTCAATACCGCTGTGCCTTGCCATACCTCCAGAGCAAGCTCGCCGCCTCCAACGTCGGCATGACATTGGGCCGCGAAATCCCCGGCGACTCCTTCCCCACCAGGTGAATAGACCTTTGGAACCTCCTCCTGAAGCGTCTCCAGTCGTCGTTTGTGGGCCACGACTCGTAGGGGTCGCCCTCGCCCTCCAAATCGTCCCTGTCGAAGCACTCGTCGTTGTCCTCATCGATGTCCAACGGGTAGTACAGGAACTCGTTGGAGTGCGGGTGGCGGGGCTGGGTATAGTTGAGCTGCGACTCAATGTCAAACTTGAAGCGGTATCCCTGGTGCACCAGCTGTGGCCGTGGCTCTTCCGGATGGCTCATCTGATGTGTGGCGTAGGGCGGTCGGACGTCAAAGTCGAACCGGAACTCTTGGTGCACGACGAAGAGGAGCTTTCTCAACCTTGGGAACTTGGCCAAGCGAGCGAGCAGCGTCGTCATGTTGGATTTGGAGACCTTCCAGCTCAAGACGGGATGGCAGATGCCGGTGTATAAACCGTACGACGTCCCGAATGCAAGTCGGCTGAGGTTGTCGCGCACGAGGGAAATCTGGCTAAAGAACTGCAGCGTCCGGAGCAGACGCTTCACCAGCAGGTACGGCTCAAGCAACAGGATGTCGCGCGACAGATCGATATATTTGGTGGTGGCCGACAAAGTGAGAGGCCTGTAGCGCTGTAGCACGAATACCCTCGTTTCATGACACACTGAGCCTAGGGCAGGTGGTGGTTCGTCTCGAACATTGGCGAACATGAGCCCGGCCGTCGCAGGCGTCTTCTGGCTTGCATTCGGCGAGTCCATGGCTTCGTACACGCGAGCATCCGGCAGGGCGTACTCCCATATCATCAGCCGTATCTCCACTGGCAGCTTCATGACGGGGAAGGCTGCGCCTGTGGCGGTGGCAGGTATCGAAATACCCGTCGGGGAATGCGTGAACAAGTTCGGAGGCATACTGATCTCTGTGCGACGCCGAGGCCCGCTTGCATCGCAGAAGGGATCTTCAAGGACAGAAGATGCGGTCGGAAACGTGACGGGTGATCTTCTTTAAGGCGGGGGAGGAAAGAGATGATCCTCTGGGGCGGTCGGGGGGGGGACTCTAATGATCGACGGGTCCGACCACTCGGACAGCTGCCGCGAAAACGGGCAGACAACAAGGGAAGAGACGAACGTTCCCCGACGGGGAGAAGGATGGCGCTGAAATATAGGACCTCGATACCCACTCGTTTAACGTTTCGACTAGCGGCCCGAGAGATCTCGCATAGATGAAGGGTACGGGTTATCGTTTCGAGGATCGCGCCGGGATGGGTGGACGAGGGCTACCAGCTCAGCAGGTTGACGTGTGTAAGTAGCCTGTGGATGGGACAACTGCCAATCGGAGGGGCCAGCTCGGCACGAAGCGAGCAACACCTTTTATTTCGAATTGTCGGCCGACGACAGAAGCTTCTTTCGCAAGGTCAAGGAAGAAGGTGAAACGCAAGGAAAACAGATCCCAACGAGCTCCTACTAACTGGAACGAGGGGGGTAGGGTTGGACGGGATGGGATGTAAGCTGGTTTTTGTGAGCTGCTTAGAGGCTTCTCCATCACACTGGTGAAACTGGGGCTAACCCGCTCATATGACGGCTGTCAGTAAGTCTCTGGCTAGACCAAGGCTAGGCAAGGTCATCTACCGTCCCTACGGTGCCGTTGGTGCGCAAAAGCAACGTGGGCTGCCGTGGCTGACCACGGCCGGTACGCTACAACAATGGGACTATTGGCCGCCGTAGCTGCCACATCTGGTCATCCTGCCGGCAGTTGATGACGTGCCGGTGTCAGAGCGGGCGATGCATGTCGACATCCGGACGACTTGCAAAAGGTGCTGTGGCGATATGTGGACGGGGCTCCCGGCGTCTGGCGAGGCATGCTAGAGTTGGAAGCACAAGCGACAGACGGACCCATTAATATCGCGCATGAGACCGGGCGGCAGACGTGGCGCGATGCTCACTCTGGGAAGTCAAGAAGAGGGGCGTCTGGTGAGCCGGTGGCAGTTTGTGATCCCATAAGCTGGTAATGGCCGACGGGGTGGCCTGCGATTGGAACCACCTCCACTATCAATATGCCGTCATTCGACCCGTCATCCCAACGGCATAGCATGGCGTTGGATTGCGACGTTTATTGCAAGACTGCAAGGTAAGTAAGTAGCCGCGCCGGACCAGCTGGCAGAGGGCTAAGGTACGAAGACGTTGGCTGGGGGGTTCAGGTCGGGGAAATGGCGGTGGCATCGGAACAGGGGCGGGCGGTGCGAAAGGGAGCTTGTCGCGAGGGAGGCCGAAAGGGAAGGGAGGGGGAGCAGGAGAAGGGACTCACAGGGGAGAGAGACACCGAGTGGCTCGGCCTGTACGGGGTTGGAAGTTCGTTTGTTTGAGGCTTCGAGGGCCGGGCAAACGACACGAATGCGGTCAAAGAAGCTTGGGGAAGGATATTGCGCCGCTCCTGTCACCTCCCTCAATCTGGATTTCCGGGCTCCGCTACCTTCGGTCACGGGTCCAAACTTAATCAATCTGAAGACGTCTTTGATAGCGCACTTGATGGCGGTGCGTGACCGTTTATCAGTCGCAATCTTCCATTCGCCTTATCGGCATCCCTAGCCCCTTGCGCGGGAACGTCGTCCAACACCCCTTCGGTTGTCTTTTGGCAACACTTTGGGCTCTGCTTGGATCCCGTGGCAGCCTTTCAGCCCTTGTCAACATGGGCTTACCCCCCGTGTCGTTTCATTGCAAACGGACAGCCTAGGCCATGTATCCATGGAATACGCATGTTTCGCTCGATCACCGGCGGACGGACTGGCGAAGGGATTGGAGGCAAGCTGGGCCCACGCGATGGCTCGAGGGGGAGGCGTAGAAGAGGGTGTCTTCATTTGGTGGTCGCCGACGCCTTGCTGGACTTTGGATGACGACGGGGGGGCCATCATCTAGTTGCCTCAAATCCGATATGTTCTTCGTCTCACACTGAGTGCAAAATTATGGGGCCGGGCGCCAGAGTGGATAAGAGACGCACTGACCAAGCCCGGCACCCTGACATGACAAGCCACCGACCGACAAAACCTCGGCAGGTTCCGCGGTCAGAGACTCAAAAGCGCCAGCATCTCCATCTTCCGGCAGAATATTTCCCCGATTTCCCTAGCGTCCCTTTGGATCCACTATGGGTACCCGTGCACGGTAACGACCCGTATCGCGATATAAAAAAGAATTTCTGGTCGCGATTTCGACGGAGGCTTTTCTTTTTCTCTTTTTTCTCTTCGTGCGGCTGGCACGACTCGTTACAGTTTCCCCTGTTGCTAGAATTCCTAAGTCGGTGAATTCATGGCGTCAGTCGTGCCCCAGATCGAATTTAATTGCAGCCGGCCTCGTCCTTCACTGATTCTGTCTGCCCCTCAGCGGGTTTGATCGCGATCGTTCGGGCCGGACATACTCAAAACTAGGAAATCCTTTCGTGGATGGAAAGCAATGCGTACGTAGTACGACTACGTGTGGCAAAAAGCGCAGCCTTTGGAACCGTGATGCTTACTGAGGCGGCGCTTGGTGTATTTCAGCAGAAGCACGGCACGTCCACGCGTCGAAGCAAATCCTACGTGCGCGCAGTGTGTGTGTATGCGCGCCCGGTGTTGAAGCTGGCCGTGCATGATGTTGCTGAACGTCACAAAAGCAATGAACTGTTCTCATCCTGTTGGATTTTTCAATTCCTGATGGCCAATGACGGCCGGCAACATCTATAGCTATTGCTCTATTCATGATTCTCGTAGCACAGGGCCTCGCGTGCAGAGTTTTTTCTCTCTTGATATTCTCCACTGGCCGCTGATCAGATTGTGGTGTGGGCCATTGGCTTCTACTCGCCGGCCTCGTCGCCAATCTTCTCCAGCTTGCCCATCTCTCTCTTTTCACCCGACTCGCCAATGAGGCGCACACGATCGAGGCGCACCTTCTCGCCGTCGCCGTCACCCTTGGCGACGTAGATAATCAGGCTGTTGATGTTCTGGAACTTGACGAAGCGCAGCCCAATGTTGGCAGTGCCGTCGGCGTTCCAGTCCTTCTCAGTGAGCTCGATGGCTTGCGTGGGAGGGGTATCGTCGGCTTCGCTAAAGTCGAGGTTGTGCGGCTTGTTCGTGTAGAGGTGGATGGTGCCAGGGCGCATCGGAGCCTCCTCATCGTCGGCAGGAGGGAGAGATGTGAGCTGCGGCGTCTCTGTTAGCAACGTCTTGACATGTAGGGTTTGTGTCATGCCATACCTGAAGGGTATGGAGCTTCAGCATGGACTGGAAGGGCATGAACAGCAGAAGCTGGTCGTCGGCGCCGCTCTCCACCCAATCCTTCACACCCTCCTTCTTGGTCAGCGCACTGGGCTTGGCCGTGTCGAACAGAACGCGGACAGGGCCAAAGTCCTCGTCGGCGTTGAGAAGCTCGCAGCCTCTAGCCTCGACCTGGTCGGTGATGTCGCCGTAGCCACGAGGAAGTCCCGCGCCTCTCCAGCTGCCGCCGCTCGAGTTGCCGGAGGCCTCACCAGAGCTAGAGCCGCTCTCGGAAACCTCCTTGGCCAGCTTTTTGACCACCTCCTGAAGCTTGCGGGGGTCAGCGCCCTGGACCTTCTCGATGGTCTTGCCTTCGCGGAAGATCATAAAGGTGGGGAGCGAGGTGACATTGTAGGCGGCGGCAATCTCCTTGTGGGCCTCGATATCGATCTTGACAAAGGTAACGGCATTCTTGTGGGAGAGCGACGACGAGAGTTGCTCGTAGAGGGGCGCGATGGCCTTGCAGGGACCGCACCAGTCGGCATAGACTGAAACCACATTTGTCAGCAGGCCAGATCAATCATTGAGGCGTGAAATAAACTGCAACATATTTGTCTCTAGCAGTAGGTTGTAACAGAGACAAAAAAACAAGCCAAGCTGGAGGCAAGGGTAACAAGGGCAAGGGAGACGCATCCATCAAGCGCTGACGATGGCATCATTGGCGTCATCAAGAATCAGAAAGGGCAGGGGTGCTGTGGCTTCGGGTAGTACTCACAGTCAGCAACGACAATTCTAGAGCTTGACAGGAGCGTCTGGAACTCCGTCGGAGACTTGATGTGAACCGTAGACATATTTGCGGTTCTGAGGATCGCAGGGTCGAGTTGGTGTGTGAGGGTGAAGTTGCTGCTGGAGGAATCCAGGAGAAAGCTGCCCCGCGACAAGACAAGACAAGACAAGACAAGACAAGATACGCTAAGCAGGCCCTAATGGGACTAGCGTTGTTTGTCACTAGCAGCAGTGCATAGAAGCAAACAACTTGCATAATTATTCACAATTAATTACTTCGTACCTACATCTACCTTACAGCTGCTCTATCTAACGTGTACTAAAAATCTAAAACTATGTTAATTATATCTTTGGATTGGTCCTCTTTGTTGCAGTTTCTTTTACAGTCTTAATGATTTTTTCTTTATTACTAGCTTACTTAGTAAGCAATCCTGCGTACATAGAGTGGAACGTAAAAAGACAGATGACTTGAATGAACTTGAACATAAGCTTGATAATGCATGGTTTTAAATCAGCCTGGGGTGAAAAGCTTAATGGGCACACTTTTAAGAGTTGATACGGATTGAAATGAGTTGGTGAAATCAGGCTGTCTGAAATTAGAACCTCCTGAAGATCTCTTAATTATTCAACAAAAATGGGTAAACAGCTGTTCTATCCCTAAATGTGAGTTGGAAATATTTCTGTCTGGCAAGCATCAAGTGGCTTCCAGCTGGGAAGAAGTCCAAAGTTTCAACATGGCCGTGCTTTTTGATTCTTTTTTTCTCACCAGTCGTACTCTCTGCCTGGCATGATACCACCATTGTAGGTGTAGATGAGGCAACCGACCTGCACCTTGCCACCAACGCCTCCATTATTACCTAGTGATTAATCGTCAGAGGCGGCAAGATTCCTTTCAAATCACTTGGGAGACCCAAGCCAAGGGTTACTCACAGTTTACATAATTGTCCCTCAAGCTGTCACAGTTAGGCGCAGCGCTGATCTCCCCCAGGGGCCGCCGAACCGACTGTTTCTCGACGTCCGTCTCACAGGCCGCCGCCCATTCCACCTTCAGATGATGATGAACGCTGTTTAGATCCTGGAATTCCATACGCTGGGACTCCATTCCCACCTCCATGTAGCCGCCTCTGCCCCTTAACAGCCCGCAAAACGCCGCGACGCTCTTCTCCTGCTTTTGTGAGTCGACAGGGCTGTGAGGGTTGTGGTCGGCCTCGTTGTGACAGATCCTTTCTTGCTCCTCCAGGTGAACCTTGTCTCGTTTTCCGAGGCGGGGGACAAGAGTTTCTACCGATCGCGTCGACGGCTCCACGGGAAGAGACTCCGGATGGGGTGTTCGAGTAGAGGACGACGGCGTGTAGCAAGTGGTCCAGGGTATCTCAGAGACTCTCGCGGCTGACGGGGGTGCCTCTTGGATTCTCCGCCGCGGGGCCGAAGCAATAACAGCAGCTTCTCCGGCTACTACGCTTGCCGTGAAAGCCGCAATGCCAACAAGACGAGCAATGGAAAGGATCGACATAATGTTTGAGGATGGCGTGCTGAAAAGAGCGGACGAGGCAGGGAGCTCGGTAAAAAAAAGTTTGAAAAAACAGTCGCGGTGGCACTTCGAGATGTGGGTTGAGTTGGCGTCAGATCACTAGCGGAATCCGCGAGATGTAAACAAGAAGACAGATTGAAGTCGTCACAAAAAAGGTACTCTAGCAAATACCGACGAAATTACCTTGGAGATATGAAAGAAACTGACAGAAACTCACAAAAACGTTTCGTGGGGTGCCAGCACTCTGAATCTAACATAGGAGTTCCGCTTTGTTACCCTGCCCTCGGAAGCAAACATCGTACTTGGGCAACGTTTCCTCTTTGATAGCACAGATAGACAGTCTCCAAGAATTCGGGCTCTGATTAGGCATCAAATCATCTTCCTATAGCACCATGCTTACTCAACGTATTTGTCTTGCGGCCCCTACTTCTGTCATGTTGCGCAGGCATTCATGCATGGTCTATATAAGCCAAATACACGTGGACGACTAGAAAAGAGGTATGCCTGAGCAGCTGTGGTTAAGTGTTACATGCTACTGAATAACAACATATTAGTTTCCGAATGCGTCCTACTTTGACGTCATCGAGGCTTCCGACCGGCTTTTCCCAACCCACCTCTTTTCCCTCTCCCAAGTAACAGCCCTTGAAAAACACTAAAAGAGAACGAGGAAGAACAGTGTAATGGAAATCAATGCAGAACACCAAACATCTATATCGACTGCCTCCAGAGTCTGCTAAACTACCTACCCGCCCACAAACTCAAGACAACTGGTCCTGGGTCAAACTGACCTTGTGAAACATGGTCTTGTTTTCGTGTTTTAACACGCTCTCTCTAACTCTTTCACACACAAAGATTCAAGCCTGTTCAATGACAGCGTGTTCAGGTGAAATAGAATGGAATTCTCAAGTAATCGAAGAATATGGTCATCGAAGAAGGTTGCGATATTTGGGTGTCATACCGATCTCATTTTCTGATTTCTCCTCATGTTTCCTCGAACAATGACGATCATCATGTGTTGCTGGGAAAGGTTGCTGCTATCTCCAGTTTCCTGAATGGAGTTGCCAAACCCGCGGGATAGCCCACCCAATTGATAGCTGAAAGGTTACTCTACGTTCAACAAACAACTGCTAATTGGCGCATTAACTTGAAGGTGATCAGGACCGATATAAGTTCTTGGTCATTTAGGCCCATGATATCGTGGGAAAGAGCCATTAGGTGCGGTCCTGTCTACCTGCTCTACAGTACGTTCCCGTAAGGATGGTTGCCTCGTTGCCGCCACCATCACCAGGCAGCCACCCCCCCACAGTGCTTTACGGGACCTACCTACCTACATGGTCCACCCACTCGAGATTCCGGTCACCAGTCCAGCGATAACGGCGGGAGTAGCCTATTTGGTTGAAGCCTCAAAGTTATACCCCTTATTCAGATCTCACTGGGACATGTTGGGGCGCGCTGTTCGAAACTCACTAAGGACAGGGCGGAGAAAAGGGTTACTTCTTTTTTCTTTTTGCTCTCGGATGCTTTTATGCTACCCAGGTACCTACCTACCTAGGCAAGCAAGGTAGGAAGGAGGTGCCTTACCTAACGGCGTTCGGGGCAGCTGTGTTCTCACTGTTCTATCAAACATCCATTCTCCTCGCCTCCCCTTATTTCATCGTTACGCTTTCAGTTCTTCAATATTGCCCCATCAGTCTTGGTCGGGATGTTTTCCGTCTCGGCCAAATCTTCTGCAGCTGCGGCTGCCTCGATAACGCATCTTGGCCGAGACCTCTCCAAGATGGACAATATCATCGAGCTGACCAAAACCTTTGCCGATAGCCATGCTGCTAGATTCAATGTTCTGATCCAACAATCGAAGCTGGCTGCAGCTTAAGCATCGGCACAAGGCATTTGTCATGCGCGCTGTTTGCAAGGAAGCTGGTCTCACGACGGAAGAGCATGGAACATTCGAGTTCTGGTTCACAGGCAGCTCAAACTTCGGGTTCTAGTTCGAACCCAGTAGGGACATTGTTCTCCTGACAGGAGGCCACGAGCATGATGTTTTGAAAGGCTGTGTCGCCAGTCCCCAGATCGTCGCCGTAGACCAGCTTCGCTTCCGAACGAAAGCTAGTTGCGTAAACCTACTGCATCTTGCTTTTTTCTTCACGGACGACTGCCGCAAGATGATCTTGGTCCATTTCCTAGTGAGAGAGTACGACACCGATATGGATCGCGGCGTCAAGCTTTTCGCACTACAAGACTACGACACCATCTAAGATCGAGAACCAGCCCCTGTTTTTGGAAAGTAGGGTTCAGCTACCACTACCTTGGGTGGAATATAAAAATTCATTGCTGCGTGAGTACCGCAATAAGACGCTTTTTCAATAGTTAGGCATTGGACGAGACGACTTGCCGGAGATAGAGGGCATGAAAATCGTTAGTAGTAAGAAGACCGAGCCACAGAGCGATTGAGAGTCAGGGACATCAAACGGAATCGCTTCAGGAATAACATGCAGAAGGCGTTGTTTAATAGACATACAGTTTCTTCTATCCCACCTCATCCATGAGTTATGAAAAGAACCTCTTTGGCTTATTCGAATCTTAAGTCGCCTAAACCAAAGCTCTCGTTAGTTGATCTCTCCTAGACCCCTAAGCAAACACACAATTGGCTAGCCATGTATGTTAGAACCTTTAGGATATCACTTGCACTGCTTAATGTCTAAGTTTCAAAGGCAAGGAGCAACAGGTTCATGACTGTTGTGATTAGTATATTAGGATGAGGTGACTAAGGTACATTAAGGCGAGGCTGGTTATTTCCTACTAGATCTTGTGTTATAGGAGTATCCTCGTATATTAGAAGCTCCCTAAATTAGTCCTGTTACGTGCTACTTTACGTGCCTATATGTATCTAACTAGTAGCATTTTGTTCCCTTTATTATTTCTAAAATTAAGTATCTTTCTCTTATATTCTCTTATACCTTATTATGTACTTTAACTTATAATAGTTATAAGCTTAGTTTTCCTTACTATTATATACCTAATTTTAATTATTAGATAATAGTCTTCTATAAAGAGTATATCTTAACTAGTCTTCTATTTACTAATATATTAGACTAGATTACTATACTATTTAATATAGTTAAACTAACTAGTTAATATAACTAGCTAACCTAGTACTAAGCGCTAAAATCCTAATACTAAGGGTTAAGTATTTAGTTACT
>PUHP01001251.1:0-12067 GCA_006783085.1 Colletotrichum shisoi | reverse complement strand
GGGGGGGGGGGGGGGGGGGGGGGGATGAATCCCCGGAGCAATTTTCCTCCAACAACAATTTTCTCCGCACCAAAGCCCCCTTGATTGTGTGAATGGGATCGGCGGCCCCATTCCCCAAGAGAACCGAATAAATTGCTGCTCCAATGGAAGCCGGTCTCCCGTTCCTCTGCGTGCCCCCTCGGGCAAGCCTGCGTTTCAACCAAGAACATGCAAGACAGGTCCCCCTGAAGCATCACGCGTCGACAGGAGAGAGAGCTTTCCTCTCATTCGGGGGATTTGCGTGACGCCGGTGATTCCACCTAAGAGGGTAGGATGTAGGCCGAGCGACGGTTCGGATTGGAGGAAGGTGATGCCACAACGCCAAGGGAGTAGCATGTTCATCCTGCAAGTTGATCTTGTCTCTGTCTAACTCGGCAGGCGTCAAATAAGGAAGGAGAATGATGTGGAGTAGGCGGGATATATCGTGATACTACGCGGTTTACCGACATATAAGTGATCGCCGCCATCCGCGGTTGTCTTCTGAAGATTTATGCTTATTCGGCAGCGCTCCACAGACTTGACATTGTGAAACTTGTTCTTCCTGTACATATTTTTGCTTCGGTCCCCTTTTGCTCGTTCTCATCATGAAGTTCTCCGGTTTCGCGTCTTGGGCCTTGCTGGCGGCCGCTGCGACGGCCATTCCCACCTCCATTGGCGAGGAGGGCGGCCTCCACCTCTTGAACAAAAGAGCAGCCGTCACGGATGCCGCCAACATAGGCTACGCTACCCAGAACGGCGGGTGAGTGAACCTAGCTTCTGCCGGTTGTCCGGTGATCCGATGATCCGATGTTGACTAGTCCTTTGTCCAGAACCAAGGGCGGTGTTGGTGGTACCACTACGACCGTCACGGATCTCGCCCAGTTGTCCGCTGCCGCCAACGCGTCCGGCCCTGGGATCGTCATCATCCAGGGCAACATTGTCGGCAAGGCCAAGGTGCAGGTTGGTTCTGACAAGACCATTGTCGGGAAAACAGGCAGCTGTTGGTTTACCTCGCGAATCGCCAATGTCACAGAGAAGGACATCAGCTGACGGAATCTCCCCACGCAGCGCTTGAGGGTATCGGCCTCACCATCCTGGGACAAAAGAACGTCATCATCCGCAACGTCAAGATCAGCAAGGTCGAGGCGGACTACGGTGATGCCATCACCATCCAGCTGTCCAAGAACGTCTGGGTCGACCACTGCGACCTGTCCGCCACCCGCGACGGCGACAAGGACTTCTACGACGGCCTGACCGACCTCTCCCACGCCGCCGACTGGGTCACCATCTCCCACACCTACTTCCACGACCACTCCAAGGGCTCCCTCGTCGGCCACTCGGACAACAACGCCGCCGAGGACACGGGCACCCTGCGCGTCACCTACGCCAACAACCACTTCTTCAACGTCCGCAGCCGCGGCCCGCTCCTGCGCTTCGGCACCGCCCACGTCTACAACCAGTACTACAACACCATGGACACTGGTCTGAACACCCGCATGGGCGCCCAGGCTCTCATCCAGAGCTCCGTCTTCGATGTGAGAATGTCGGCAAGAAGGCTATCTTCAGCGAGTCTAGCAAGGAGACCGGGTAAGCCCCTCCATCCCCCTCCATCCCCCTCCCTCCCCCCTCTCCCTTCTTCCTGTGAGGGTTTCGGAGATTAACACCCGTTAATGCAGTTACGCCGTTGCCATCGATGTTGTTCTCGGCGGCGAGAGCGCGAACACCGCGCCCGTAGGCAAGCTCACCGCCAGCAGCCCCCCTTACAGCTACTCCCTTCTGGGGTCTGCCAACGTCAAGGCGGCGGTGACCAAGGAGGCGGGGCAAACGCTTGGGTTATGATTGGTAATGGCCTAAACTCATGGCCCAAGAGTTGATAGTTCGATACTCTTGGAAGATTGGCTTGAATAACAAATTTCCGAGAAACTAAATCCCGCAGGCTCTGCTTACCCATGCGCTGCTCGACTGGAAATGTCTCTAGTATTAGTGACGGTTGCAGAGTATGCTCTGTTGTCTATCAGGACTCCTATTCCAGTTTGGCTATGCAATACCGGAGTTCTTGACTATATTGTGACAAGCGATGGCCGCAAGCGCGGTGAGAACCGGCTTAAAGAGAGCCGTAACTAGGAAAAAGCCAAGATGGCCGGTCTTGCAGCTTGGCGACTCGATCTATCTCCATGCATCTGGAGTTTCAGTTGAAACTCTCTATAGTTCCTGTCTGTACAACTTCGACTACAAACCGTAGGCCAAAATATCCGCAACTGTCAACTTTCTCTGTCGTAAATTCGCGGTTATGGACCTTGGGAAGTTATGTTTAGAGCGGTAGCCGGGTCAACCGTAACACGCTTAAAGACACGGAGCTGCCCGACCTGAAACTGGAAACTGTGTGTTGTTAAAGTGCTGAACAGAGGGTTGTACGCTTGGATGGCTCGGTACGCTTGGTTATAGTTCAGAGGTTGGGTATTTGAGCGTTGTCGTAGTTTATGGCCTCGTCAAATAGCAACCTAACCAAGAGCCTACTATCATCACGAATGCTCCGATCTAGGTGTATTGAACTGCAAGACGTAACTAAAGGCATTGTAGATGATCATTGACGCTTGACTAGATGAAAACTGGCTCCATGAACTGCACTAGGTAGAAAGAATCTTACAGGCCCCCCCCGCGCTACGTCAACAAAAGGTGCTCTCTAGTCTCATCCAGAATGTCAGTCCAGTCTAATCGAGCTCCGTCCGGAGTTTTTCTCCTCTGCCACAACTCCTCTAGAATTTCCAAAGACCGCGCAATATTCGGAAACCGTCTCTTTTGTAGCGTCATCTTCAGGCGGATGCGCACTTCGTCCATGTGTTTGTCCTCCGTGGCCTCGCCGCCGGCGAGAAAAAGGGGGAACAGGATTGCCGACTCGGAATGAGACCCTATCGGGATCTCGGAGACATGCATCAAGATATTCGAGACTTGCGTGCGTATCTTGGTCGGCAGTATGTCCCACCCCGTCGCCACGTCTGTCTGTGCCTCGGCATGCCCTTCGCAAGTCAGTCGATCTCGAATGACCCGGTACAGAACGATCAAGACCGCGCTTCTGAACGCGTGCGCCAAGGCAGCGAGCTCCGGAGAAGCATCGACCCGGCACTGCCAGACCTGCAGCTCTTGCTCGACTTTGACACAAGTGGTGTGGAAAGTTGATTTTCTCTCCGCGATTTCATCGACTGTGAGGTCTGGCCCGAGCCTCGTCTCTTCATCGAGGCTGCTCAGGGTGGCGACGTGGCGCAGCAGGTCCGTAGCGACCCCCAGATAGGTATCGACCACGTCGGTGATTCCGTCCAGATAGGTGCAGTCGAGCAGCGGCCGCCTCCTCAACGTGATGCTGCCGACTATGTCGTGATACGCAAAGTTCCGGAGGATCCACTGCCCCTCGGAACTCCTCTTGAAGACCTCTGGGCCGCGCAGCACGACACCGGAGGTCGTAATAACCTCGGCGGACCTGATCAAGAGCTTGGCTCCGCCGAGGTGGGTAGACCATCCGGAATCATCGCCCACGCAGACTTCTCCGACGACGAAGGCGAGGCACGCTGCTGCGTTTGTCTCGTACCATGTGATCTGTTTCTGGGGTGCGCCGAGCGCCGCTGCAAGATTGGTCATGGCTGTCGAGTGAGCTTCCAGCGCCGAGAGCCTGTACGACTCGTTCGAGAGTGACAAATGTCCCGAGGCCAACGCTACCAGTGCGTCATAGAGCACCTTTGACTCCATGGCCATGGGGAGAAAAGCTGAGATGTGTTGTTAGTACGTGTTTGTAGAGATAAAGGGACTGTTGAGTGAGTTGACATTGGGACTGACCCGACAAAAACGAGTTGAACTGCTCACTAGCTGTCAAGTAGTGACACAGCACTGTGATGTAATATCGCATTAATTGACGCTTCCGAGGTGGTTCAGCATGATCCCCCGTCAGCGTTGGCAAGTTGGACGGAAAGATTGCCCTTGTCGCCGCCGTCAGTGTGTCGTTCCGATTGTCAGCTGTAGTACGTGGTTGTTGTTGTTGCGTGTGTTTTGTGGCTTGTTTCTGGTCAACCCAGCTTGTTGGCACAACATCGCGGGTTGACGGCCGAACACACCTCAGGTTCAGCCGAGCACAGGTGCCGCATACTGGAATTGTATTTTCGACGCATTTCTTCCGTCTGGAGAATGTCAGAAGGCCCAAGTTGGCAGCCTTGGCAAGCAAGGTCGGTCGCGTCTCCGGTGCTTACCGATAACGGCAGGTCAGGCACCCTGTTTTGTCGTGCTTGGAGCCCTTCCGACGTCGGGTTTCTGACTGCGAGACTGGAGTCACGGCAGTCTCGGTTCTTTCATCCATGAGATATGCACAAGCGGCCCTGGAGCGGACGGTATTCGGCGTGTTGGGCGTAACTGGCGACACAGGCAACACGTAGGGATTCCGAAATCAAGAGCGAAAAGAGGGACCTGACGGCGGACACGAGCATGATGAGTGGGCAGCAGGGAGACAAAACGGAATTTCCCATGCCATCGCGACTGGGGCCGCTTACCTGTTTTGCTCTAGTACTATGCGCCCGTGAGTCGGTGCAAAATGTTTTCTCCACAAGGGCGGAGACAGTTGTCACTAAACTCTCTTCATTTTCACCTGCTCTTCATTCGCTTTACTGCATGAAGCCATCTTACTAAGTACGTAAAAGCTTGTTGCTGAGATCGGCGTTCCATTATCTTTGTTTGGGACGGCAACTTATCAGGACGACCAACACCAGCAACAAACACTACGGATACCCCCCCGAATTTTATCAAGTCGACATTCCGCTTTTTGCGCCTGCGGATGTCGTCGTGCAAGTGGTCGAGATAGTAGGGGTTGGTTATATCCATCTTGATTTTAGGGGCAATTCGGTGTGTTGTTGGATAAGGATTCTTACAGCTGTCTAACAGCTAGATTCAGCCTGCATCTTATACCACTATTATTACTACCTATAAAGGTTGTTCCCAACATGGTTCAGTTGAAGCTTTTAGGCTATAGTATTCATCAAGGTATTACAGCAGGTAGTAACTGCCGGTAAGTTTGTGGTTAAAAGGGTGTCTTTTTCGCTGATGACTCGGGCCGTTAGTCGGGGCCCATAAAGGTCAAGCACAACACTACCCCGTGAATCACATGTGGGCAGTGAGCAGAATATCAACTGGTGTACTCTGTACTCCGTACTCTGTATACAAATTCAAATTAATAAAAGTCTCTCATGAATCAGATTTTGCCAATGATGTCAACTTAAAAGAGATCGCATTTCAAAGTCCCACCCAACGACCACTAACCAACCTTAAATAACTCTCAGGCTCGCCTTCCACTAATTATCCTCCATCATGGCCACGTGCGATGCTCGCTTCTCCTCCTCCTGATGAAGCTTCTCCTGCACATCATGCCCGGCTTTCTCGTCTTCAGTAGCGTACGCGCGTTTAAGCATGGTCCAGAGCGAGTGCGAAAATGAAACATGCACGGACTCGATGCTGCGGCCCTTCAGCTCCGGTAGGCAAACGAAGACGAAAATAGCGCCAGCGTATGTCATAAGGGAAAAGAAAAGAAAAGTGTCATAACCCATTGTTGACAACATGTGAGGGGTCGCAGTGGTGATGCCGTAGTTGACGATCCAATTCGTGAAATGGCAGCAAGACATGCAGACGGACCGGATCCGAGAGAGAAAGATCTCAGCGGCAACCACAACAACGCCTCCAAATCCGAAGATGTGGGCAGACCAACAGATTTAGAATGCCCCTCGGCTGCCTCCTTTCTCTCTCTGCATGTGTTGCCACGAGCCGGGTTACAAGCCGATGACGCGGAGAAGTCGAGCATCTGTTGAAATCCCAATTCCGGCCATTCAAATGACCTGCGTATGGCTCTTGATAGGAAAAGACATCTTGCTGCTCAGAGTTGTACGCCGTTTGCCATTGTGTCATGGCCCACATCGGCGAGAATGCCGCTACGTGGGGGGGGTGGGCGTGCGTGCGGAGTGCGGAGTGCGGAGTGCGGAGTGCGGAGTGCGGAAGCAATGGGGTGGGTCGTTGTCTCCGACAATGTCGGGATGCCGTGATTTGGACGGCCATTTCATTCAGGGGCGGCCAAGCCTCAGACAGACACAATCGAGGGATAATAGATAATAGGGTTTGGTGGTGGCTTGAGCAACTATCTTAGGCGCACACAGACATTTATCGTCTGCTGAAGAAAGACTTAGCCATCTTAATATCTTCGGGAAAATCACAGAGACGCCAGAAAGCCGATACACGCGGAACCTGAAACGCAATGACGACCAGGACTCAGGAACCGGAGCGAGTCACGATCAGCTTGACTGATCTCAGCAAGCACAACACCAAGGCAGATTGTTGGAGAGCAGTGCACTCGAAAGTCTGAAATATCACCGACTTCATCAATGACCACCCAGGAGGCCCGTCGGGTGAGTTTAGACATTTTGTGTTTACAAACAATGTACAGGTCACTCACCATAGACACCGTCCAGTCCTTCTTAAATGTGCCGTTTCAAATGCTACAAAGATCTTTGATAAGGTACACGCACCGGACATCCTCGAGGAGCTCCCTGACGAGAAGCTCGTCGCGGTGTTGCAAGACGCCACTCCTGACGTTCCTGCAGCTTCATCACAGTCAGGTGGCACGAACGGCACAACAAAATCATCTGCAGAGACTGTGCAAACAGCATGCACGTCTACCCAAGAACAGGATGCCATACCGCCACTCGATTTCATCATTGGGGCGCCGGATTTCGAGGTTGTCGCTTCCAAAGTACTCGCGCCAAAGACGCGGGCTTTCTACTCTTCTGCAGCTACGGGTCTCATAACGCACAAGAACAACAATAAAGCTTGTGAGACGCATTATGATCCGGCCGAGGATCTGAGAAACGTTTCCAACATCGACATGAGGACGACTATCTTGTCACGAGACATTATAAGGCAGTTACACTGTAGGTATAGGAGAAAAGGAGGGAAAGATGCTTATTCCTATCTAATAGGAAATAAGGGGAATATAGCCTATATATATAGGTCTAGGTATATAAGAGGACTAATTTATGGAGCCCTAAAATAGAGGGTTTTACCCTATAATATACCCCCTAATTATTTAAGTAAGTAAATAATTACTTATAAACAAAGGAAATAGGTTAAAGTAAGTATTATATACTTATAAGGGTATCTAAAGAAGCTATTAATATATACTTAAGGGTATTTAAAGTTAGAAGCTTAAAATATAGTTATATAAGTACTTTTATTATAACTTAGTATAAGTATCATAGTTAAAGTACTTATTATTAGATTTAAAGGTTACTCTATCAATAAGGTTATTAATATCTACTATTACTATCTAGCCTACTAGGTGTATTACGCTGGTTGCGTTTTTGAGGGATTAGGGCTAAGATCCTTTCTACCCTAGTAGATAAGACCTTAAGGGGTGTTAGGAGGCGTGTATGTGACGCGTTCCCCAAAGGGCTGAAGAGGAGGGCTGAAGAGGGCTGAAGAGGAGGGCCGATGAGAGGGCCGAAGAGGGCCGAAGAGGAGGGCTGATAAGAGGGCCAAAGAGGGCCTTAACATAGTATATCAAGGGAAGCACCTTGTCTGCTGTATACCTTATTGTTCCTTAGTAAAAGTAATAAAGCTGTTAAGCTGTTAGGAAGCCCTAAGTTATAAGCCTAGATAGACTTCCTAATGTATTTTATATATACTAATTACTTAAGTAAGTNTTGTTCCTTAGTAAAAGTAATAAAGCTGTTAAGCTGTTAGGAAGCCCTAAGTTATAAGCCTAGATAGACTTCCTAATGTATTTTATATATACTAATTACTTAAGTAAGTATTTTAAGACTATAATTAGAAAGCCTTTTACTATAAACTAACTTATAGGAGCCTATTAATATATTATTACTAAAGGATATTTAAATCTTAACTAAAAAGAGGATAAAGAGGGATAAAATTAAGCTAGTAAGGGATATCTTAAGATATACTTATTTACTTTATAATAGGCTAGAAAAAAGGGATAAAAAGGGGATAAAAGGTACTAAAAAAGAGGTATAGTAAGTATTCTAGGCTTATAACTATTACAAGATATTATAAGGTAGTTATACTATAGGTATAGGAGAAAAGGAGGGAAAGATGCTTATTCCTATCTAATGGGAAATGAGGGGAATATGGCCTATATATATAGGTATGGGTACGTGAGAGGACTGATTCAGGGAGCCCTAAAATAGGGGGTTTTACCCTGTGACATATCTTGCGTTTCGAGAGCTCGGCCCCTTTCTTCATCTCGCCCGCCGCCATGGCGAAGCTGGTCCATCCTGACGGCGAGTTGACCCTGAGTCAAGGGGCGGCAAACGAGAACATCATTCAATGTGTAAGCGACGCACATGTCTCAATACTGGACCATGGAGCTGATGGCCGAGAATTTAGATTTCGAGCAATGCCTCCTACACTCTCAAGTCCATCGTCTCGGCTGCTCTACCCACGCAGCCCTTCTTCTTCCAGCTTTACATCAACTCCGAACGCCACAATACGATAGAAATTCTTCGTTTTGCCCGTGCTCTGGGTATTAAGGCCGTCTTTGTGACCCTGGACGCCCCTGTCCCCGGTAAGCGGGAGGCAGGTGAGCGTGCCGCCCAAGCAGGCACGATCCGAGCTGCCATCAGCGGCGCCGAAAGCAGCAAGGACAAGGAGGGCAGCGGTCTCGGACGTTTAATGGCTCAGGATATTGATAAGTCCGTCACCTGGGAGGATCTCTCGTGCATCAGAGAAGCGAGCGGCGTTCCCATTGTTCTTAAAGGCGTTCAGACGGCGGACGATGTCAGGTTAGCAGTAGAGTATGGTGTGGACGGAGTACTTTTGAGCAACCACGGGGGGCGGTCTCTGGATGGGTGGGTTTCCAAAGCCGAATCATGATATGAGTAAGTGCGCGCTGACATAGCCCCGGTCACAGACTCACAGCTCGCAAGCCTCCATTCTTGTCCTGCTCGAACTCCGAGAGCAGTGTCCTGAAGATTTCGACAACCTAGAGGTTTGTATCGACGGTGGTTTTGAGCGCGGGTCGGATATACTGAAGGCTATTGCACTTGGCGCCACAGCAGTCGGTGTGGGCAGACCGTTCCTGTATTCTCTTGTTTACGGCCAGTCAGGCGTAGAGCATCTCTCTCGGAGTAAGTGCTGTGAGTCGATGATGAAAAGGAGACAGCTGCTGACCACTAATTCTTTCTCTTACCGGTGGTCCTCAAAGATGAGCTTGAAACCTTGATGAGGCTCTGTGGTATCACCAGCCTCAGGCAGGCAACTCCTGCAATAGGGAACACTCTGGATGTCGAGTACTTGGTGGTTTTAGAGGACCGAGCTAGACAAAAGAAGCCTATGGGAAGACCACGGTCGAAGCTCTATTGTGTTGATTAGTAGATTATCATTGGTCCTCCCCCTTTGTTGGTTATCGGGGATATCGGGCCGACGGCCTCCGGATCGGAGTTAATGGGAGGATCGGGGTTAGGGAGAAACGTGGGGAACTGCCCACCCTTCACTTGTCAGAGGGTGTAACCATAACAAAGGGCCTTCATGGCCTGAGGAAGGACATGGAAGGCCCATACATCCCCTAGTCTTATCAGCCAGGTTACAGGGCATTACAGGGGGCTTATAAGGGGTCCCCTACCTCCTATTAGAAGTAGAGATACATATCCTGTACGGATACTGTTAGATTGACGGGGATAATAATGTTAGGTCAATTGTGCGAATATTCAGTGTTGTGTGTGTAACTCTTCTGTTGACCTTGCGCCCAGCCTTTTGCCCTTAACTAGGCCTATAGAAACACCTTTTCTAGGTACCTAAGGCCTCTACAAGGCCTACTACCTAGGATAAAGCCTGTAGTAGTCCCCTTGCTAAGTGCTAACAGGCTAGCTAAGATTAGGCTAAAATATCTATAACTCAATAACTCTAAGGCGTATAGAAAGTACCCTCTAAAGTACCTTATAATCTAATATACCCCCTTAAGGAAGGCTTTCTTATTAGCCTTTATAGCTTTATAGCTATAAAAGGTAAAGCCTTTACTTTTTTAGTATATAAAGGTATATAGTAAAGCCTTTTCTATACTCCTTATAGTACTTATAAGGTACTTAGTATACGTAGGAGATTATAAGCCTCTTCTATAGCCTATATATCTTCCTTTATTATCTATGCCTCTAAATAGGCTTTATCCTTTATAAGCTCTTAAGCCTTATTATACTTAAGAATCCTTTTTTTATTAGTTATATTTAATTACTATAAGAATGCTTAGTACTTTACTATACTAAAAGCCTTTATAAGGCTATTTACTATAAGCTTTATAAATGGTACGTATATAATATTAATATAACCTTTAGTGACCTCCTAATATAACTAGTAGTTATATATATTAATATAATCTAGTTGTATATAAAGCTTTAAAAGCTTCTTAGTTATAAAGTTAATAATCTAAAGATTATTATATCATTTTTGAATTTTTATAACCTAAGGGGCTAGTAAAGTATATATTATGTATTAGCTATGCTTTATAGGTCGCTAGACTTAAAGTTATAAGATTAATTAGCTTATAAAAAGAGCCTCCTTAGTAGCTTATATAAGTATTAGGAGCTTTACTGTAGTAGTTAATATGGTAACTATATCCTACTTATTAGCTTTCTAAGTAACTAGGCCTCTAAAAAGCTTTATAATAAAGGCTTATGAGCTTTTTTAATTAAGGGAGTTGTTTACAAAGCTTATATTAGAGGTAACCTTAAGGGCGTCTTCTATACTACTAGTCTTAGTACTATAGTAAAGGTGTAGGTACTATATAATATAAAAGTATAAAAAGATATAGTTAGCTACCTTCTAGTAAGCTTTACTTAAGTTCTAATTAAATCTTATAAGCCTACTTATAGTAAAAGCAATATCTAGGTAAGTTATTATAGTAGCGTATAGGATTATACTGACTTTACGTTAATAAAGTGTAATCTTATGTAGTAAGGTGTTTCTTATATGTAAAAGGAGCTCCTCCTTTACTGTTAAAGTAAAGTTGTATTTACCTATAATATTAGTATACATAGGAAGTAGCTTTATAGCCTCCTCTACATATATAGCCTATAAGAGCTAGAGTCTTTTAGTCTTTTAATTATAAAGGATCTTAAAGCTAAGAAACTACTAGAGATCTTACCCTCCTTTAAGGTAATACTTTACTTAGAGGGTGCTTAGCTCCTCTATTACTACGCGCTTGTAGGCTTTTAGAAACGCTAATACGTAATTATTAATATAAAAGAAGAAGGTAACTTAGCCTTTCTACTAGTAGTAATTTTTACCTACAACGCACTTAAATCTATAGTTAATAAGGCCTTTCTTAAAGTACTTTTGCTATAGTAGTAGTAATTAGTATAATCTATAGAGGGCTTTCTAGAGGCGTATAATTACGCCTTTCTTATAGTAGCCTAGGGGAAGCTCTACATATACCTCCTTATTAATATCTATATATATAAATACATTTATAGTATTATATTAAAGTAACTCTAAGTTAAAGTAGGTAGCTAAAGCTATTAGTATTTAAAAGAGTATACCTACTAACGTAGCTACGTAGGTATTATAAGAGTCTTTAGCTTATTAGTTACTATATATTACAAGCCTTACCTTAACTTTTAGTAGGTAGCTATACTTATTAAGCAGATAATATTTTAAGAAGATAAATATAGTAATACCTATACTATAGTATACTACTTATGGAAGCTTATACTAGTCTAATATAACTATTTAATATATAATAAAAAGTTATTAGTAGTATTAATATACCTTTAAGTATAGAGGGTAAAGCTTTAAAGTACTTCTAGATTCTAGGTATCAACTAATTACTAAAGTCTTTAGTACTTTATAAACAAATAGTAACTTATAAAGTAGTAAAGCTAGTAGGTAGAGAAGCTTACTTAGTATAACTTCTACTTAGAGTATAGGCTTAAGAAGCTAGTAGTAGTCCCTAACGCCCTATCTAAAAGAGAGTAAGATATACTAAAAGGATAGAATAATAAGTAAGAAGAGGGGTAGGTAATCT
>PUHP01001250.1:0-12977 GCA_006783085.1 Colletotrichum shisoi | reverse complement strand
CCCCCCCCCCCGATGGTCAGCTCACCTACGTCCTCACAAAGCGCGGAAGGTGATGGGAGATTCCCGATAAGACGCCGTGCACGAGCCAGCCTCGATGCCCCAAATTTTTTATGTCTGGCAGTCAGTCAGTCGCAAAGCTAGCTTCCTTCCCATCCGCATTCCTCCCCAGGTACGTCGAACGCAAAGAAGAAAGAAAATTAGAAAATAGAGGCAGCGTTCGCATAGTCTCCACGATACTGGCCGCGCATACGAGCGAGTCACACCACACCTTTTACTTGACCGAAACCCGCCATTCCAAACTCCCAATCCGCCAACGCCGAGTCGCAAACAGGGCACACACATACCCAAAAAGATGGCGCCCAGCCGACCGTCCTCCGGGCCCGAGGCCCCTAAGCTCCCCGCCTCGGCCGACTTCAACGCCCTCTACAACCGCATCTCCCTCGCCTCGGCGAAGCAAGCGACGTTCCTCACGTCGATGCGCGCAAAATACCCATCCCTCGCGCGGTCAGCCTCCCCCAAGACCCCGTCCACGGCCGCCCCCGCCCCCGCCGCCACGAACGGTGGCACCTTTTCTTCCCTCGGGAGACCGGAACCCGAACCTACGGCGGCGGTGGCGGCGGCAGCACCCGTAGCCCCCTCGAGAACACCCCGCGACGACGCCGACCTCCGCTTCGAGAACCCGAACACGGGCCTCGGCTACGCCGCCCCGAAATCAGAACAGGCCGCCTCGGCCGCCACGCGCGACCTGAGCCGCCGCCTGCTGGGGAACAAACGAGGCCGCGCGGAAGACCCAAAAGCCGCCGCCGCCGCCGCCCTCGCGAAGCGCAGACTCCAGGACGAAGAGAGTGAGGAGGAGGAAGGAAGAAGCGGGGTGGGACGCAGCAAGAAGAGGAGGGTTCGACGGGAGAGTCTCGAGCCGGCGGGGCCAGAGCCGCCCGCGGCGGCCGCGGCGTCGGCGCCGGTGGTCGAAGTGACGGTAGACAAGGCTGATGTGGAGATGCGCGAGGGAGATGAAGCGCCCGCCGAAGTTTCTCTTCCCGACGACGTACAGGGCATGAAGAGGGACGGCGCTGAGAGGGAAGACGCTTCCGGTTCGGTCGAGGATGTCGCCGTGCCGGCTGACCCTGCCGAGCCGGGAAGTCGACCCAATTTGGGGGAGACCTCAAAGAAGAGACGGAAGAAGAACAGGAACAAGAAGAACAAGGCGGCTGCGGCGGCAGCAGCAGCAGGAGCCAGCGAGAGAGAAGACGAGTGAGGTATCCATGCCCCCCACCCCCTGGCGTGTTTACACAGAGAGCGGATGGATCACATCCGCAACGCATGGACAAGGCCGTGCGTGCGTGGACCAATGTCCGAAGCGACTGGCTCCCTTGACCCGACGGGCCGGAACCTCATCTCACCAAGAACGTCGTCCGTATCCCTTGAAAGGCTCGTAGGCGATGGTATTAAGCCGCGCAACAGATATCATGCCGGGTTTACTGTGACAACACTCACTCACCAATTGCCATATTGTACATACACACTAAACCGGGCCAAGGCTTCGGAAGCATCTGCACTCAGGCCATTTGCAAGCCACGCATGTCTGTAATTTGTAGCCAAGCACCATACCGGTTAGATAGGAATACGCTTCAAACAGCCCCGTTCCTCTCGCATCCAAAATGCATTTATGACCAACACAATAACAACCCCGTATGGACAGTTTTGGGTAAAATGTGACAAACCCCGCCCGCCTAATGTCCGTTGGGTATCCCTTCTCCTGCGCTTCAACTATAACGTACAGTGTGTCTACATCCGGGAGGGGATGGTGTGAGCGGATTCGCGATCCGTGCTTGCTAGATTTCCAAGTCGCCTTGGTGACGCTGGAGTACTAGGGTCGATGGCGGATTGAACAGTTTCCTTCACGAAAGCCGGCCTTCCATGCAATGAAATGATGCGTGAATTCAAAAACAGTTTTGAGCTTTTGGTAAAGAACCCAGATGGCCCGTCCGGCTGAATAGGCGACTGAACAATGAGATGATCGCATTAAATAGTGGCCGTTGGCTTCGTGTATGTTTCGGTCTCGCTCTGGTCATTCGGTCGTGGGGAGGTATCCGTGCTGATCATCTGTCGACCGGAGCCCGCCCCAAACCCCTTTTTTCTTCTATACAGATAAGGAAATGACTCCGACCATATCGGATCTTTTGTCACAAGATTGTACAGCCACAACTTTGGCGGGCGTGTCGTCTATTGAGCTAAAGCAGCTACTCGACCACGAGGTCATTGCCCTGCTCACTGGATCCGCTTGCGCTTCCGGTCATCGTCGCCCCGAGGGTCCTCATCTTCATCGTCACGCTCGGCCGTGTCGGTCGGATTGAGAATGTGCGCCATGCTGCCGCGGCGGGTGGGGGGTCCTGAGCTGTCTCTAATTGCCAAATTCTTGTTGTCCCGGTTGGCAGAGTTCCACGACCAGTTGCCAAAAGCGTCAGCCCCACCGCTGCTACCGTTCGAGAAGGGAGCGCCTGGGGGCGTCGTGGGCCTCGACATGGGCCGCGAATGGGACGCGTTCTGCAGAGAATAAGTAGAAAGAGACTCCCTGATGCGCTGATCTTCCGGTGCATGCCGACTTGGCGACGATGGCCATGGTCCCGAAGGAGGCCCGGAAGGAGGGCCCGAAGCGAATGGTGGCGGGGCACTCGGTTGCCAACAGTGTGCACGAATATCGGCCGATGTGTGGCGTCTTGCGAGACTTCCAGGAGGCGGCTCGACTTGAGGCAAGGGATGTGGTCCAGGGGGCGGTGGAGGTGGCGCCCCTCGCAAGGGAGACGAAGCCTGGGGCGCAGTGCCACCTCCGATTGAGCCATATGGTCGTCGCGTGCTAACGGAAAGGTTCGAGGGCACGGGAGGCCGGTAGAAATTCTGCCCCCTCGGCTGAGGGACTGCAAGATTTGCACTCCGCCTGGGGTCATCTTGGGGTAACTGTCGAGGCGAAACAGGTGCATTCTCGACATTGGAAAAATAAGCTCGGCTGTTTGCGAATGGCGATTCCTGGGGGTCGTCGATCGTCCGAAGCATGTCTGCCTGCCTTGCCATTTCTCCCTGCAAGTTCAGAACTGATTTGGTGTTTGTTAGCCTCTTCTCTCCCCTAAAGCTGACGTGGCCGGCATAGTTCAAACTCACCATCTCGATGTACTGGATGGTCAGGACTAGGTACTAAGCTGAGAACCGTCCTTGAAAGTTCTTGGTTGAACTGAAGGAGTCTCGACATGGTTTCCATGACCGCCTGTTGCTTAATGTGCATGTAGTGAGCGTTCTCCTCGCTCCTCTGCAATCGCATGCTGAGGTCGTATAGAGTATGTTCGAGCCCAGACATTCGCGGATCAGAACCGTCGTTGGGGGGCGGCATCGGTTCTGCGGGTGTGCCGGGCTGTGACGGGCTTGGCTTGGCGTTTGGGTATTCGCGATGGACGAGAGCGTGTCGGGAAGCGCGGCGTTTGATTTCGCGAAGACCAACTAGGTCGCCCCTCTTGAAGTTGCCATTTCCATGTTTAAATTCCCACAAGGCAGTCTCGGGACTTGTGGTGTGGAAGACATCGCTCACTGTTTCCTCAAGTTAGTCCCTGATGAATGTATCCAGCGCGTATTAGTTATCCAACCTTTGTGAAATCCGTACATGTTCAGTTGTCGGACGAAGGAGGATATGTTGGTATGTTTGAAGTATTGCCTGTCAACTGTGAGCGGTTGATTGGGAGCGGATTGGCCTGTGATGCTACGCACGCAAGTACTTTGGAGAAATCGGCTGTCGGAGACATGACGAAGCTCTCGGCGCTGGCCGACCACGAAATTAGATGCTGGATGCTGGGGTCCTCAAGCATGCTACGCAGGGTTAGCCATCTTGTCGTTGTCGCAGGCCATTGACTTCCTATACTGCATCGTACCTATACAGTTTGTGGATGAAGGCCGTCTGCACGATCTTTGGCTGGTGAACGGCAGCGGCGGCGGCGGCGGGGGCAGCAGGCATGGTGAGCGAGTTGTTGGCGGAGTGTTCAATGGGCGAGGTATTCTTAGACGCGCCGTTGGCGCCTGGATCGTTGCTCTTGCTCGAGGGCGAAGTGCTACTTGGATTGACGGGGGAGGTGATCTCCATAGGGTCGCCGGGAGACGGAGCTGACATTTGGATGGTCGGGGTCGGGGTCGGGATGGGCACGATTCGGTTCGACTTCAAATCGGCATGACCGTCGGTATGCAGAGGAGCTCTCTGCGAACTCTCAGTCACTGTGGCCATCCCCTCTTGTGCGGCGCAAGAACCTATGTTAGCTCTCGAAACACGAGCGCAGAAGGACTTGGAGAGGGAATGCGGGCCGATGGACGACAGGGAAGATGGAAAATCGAAGCCAGGGCGGGCAGCAGGCGTGGCAATAAAGGTTTTTGGGCAGAGGGGGTTGAGCGACTTGTCTCACCTCATGACTTCGCAGAAAAAGAGTAAGGTGCGGCGAGTGGGTGCTTGCCGTCGTGTGCGAGAAACGGCGGACGAGAAGAAGGGTTGGTTGTAGCGCTGGGTAAAGGATTGGAGCTTCGGCCTGGTCGAGGGCGATGCAGCGATAGCTGAGGCGTGCAAAAACTAGTGGGTACGTGGCACAGGAGGATGGTTGATGACAAAGTTGGCGAAGGGGCGATGGTCTATGGTCGATTGGCAACGCAGGGCGGCAGGATTTGGTGGTGAAGGGAAGGAGGCAGTTGGGGATTGAGAACGCGTCCAGGCGTCGTCGGGATTCGCCAGGTAAAGAGTGGGTAGGTCTTTGTTCCAGCTGCTGGCAAACTCGTAGCTTCCGAGTAAGTGCCAATCGGGATGGGATGGTTCAGCTGAGCTGAGATTGGGGGCGGGACTTGTTTTGAAGTGGACAAGCAGGCCGGGTGTCGTCGTGCAAAAGGCGGGCGACAACACTCTGGGACTCCAGGTACCGAGGTGGATTTGAAGAGAGGAGGGAGGAAAAAGGAGAGAGAGGGAGCAGTGTGTGGGACGCAAGTGGGATGGAAGTGTCGAAGTTCTAGAGTTCGAAGAGAAGGAGAAGGGTTGTCGAAGGCCAACCAGGGCGGGCGGAAATATGACGAAGGGGGGCAGGGACGGGGGTGTGGGTGCTGTCGGCGAAGGTTTAAAGTGGCTCGACTAGATCGGTAGTCGGTCGAACCTGAGAGGAGGAGAACGGGACAGGCGGGATAAGGAGGAGTGGCAGCATTAAAGGAACCCCGAGTGTGATGGTGTGTTCTAATCAGTAGGTACCTAGGTGGTGGTGTTGGCCTCGGAGCGACAGCCTACAGTACAGGTCTTCTGCCCGACCGATCCAGCTGCGGCGATTTGTCAGTTTGGTCCTTGAACTGGGAGCAGCATTGGCGGCTGCACAAGGAAGGACCTCTGCTATGGAGTATCCGTACGTGTGGTGGATAAGTAGGTTAGAGATGGCGAGCCGAGTGAGAGAGAGTGTGTGGCCAACGTGCATACGTACGTGACAGAGAGAAAGAAAAAAAGAAGAAAAAAGAGGAAAGGGTAGGGGGAAAAAAGGATATTGCCCCAAATGTCAATGGCCAAAAGTGGGAGAGAGGGAGAGGGTGTGGCGCCTGCCCCGCCAAATGCACCAAGTGAGGATATTCAGGATGTGCAGGATGTTCAGGCCGGGGAAAGTATGGTTGATGATTGAAGCTCGCTGATTGGATTGATTGAGGAGGGGGGTGTACGGTGTAATTCTACCAGCACGTACAGGTATGTGTGTATGTGTGTGTGGGATTGTGGTATGTGCGAGGGATGCATTGAAGGCGGGCCTGGTCGACTTCACCTTGTAGCGATTATTAATATTTTGAGGGGAGGGCCTGAATAGGTAGGTGCGTGGTACGGACTGCTTTCGCACCAGCCTACCAGGCACCCAGGGCAGCGGGATGGGGAGAGACGGCGCGGAATGGAAGGCGCTATGGGATGGGAGCTTGCTAACTCCTCAGAGAGAGCAAGAGTGGATGAGATGGTAGTGGAGGCCCCTGTCAATGAGGATGGGGAAATGGACAGGTGGGAAAGCAAAAAGAAAGAAGATAAATTCAGCGAAAGTAAGAAGCAAAAAGGCCAAGGGCGTTGTAGCCTATAGACTTCTCGGACATGTGCTCATTTTCTTGCGTGCTGACACTCGCCTTCTCCCCGAGAGCGCGGTGTCAATGCTAGGTACCACAATATACCGCAAGGGGGGGACTATCTACACTTAAAGAAGGATTAGACTCGTCAAAGTCTAAACAGCTGGTGAGTTTAGCCATCAGACGTCCCGGAGAGTGGGAAAGATCTCGCCATCGTTGCTCCAGAGTCCTCGCAGCAGCCGTGCAGGTGAAAGAAGCTCGTTGGAATAGACATGGTCGGCGGCTGCCGGTAAACCATACCGCTCAGCGTCAGATGTTGGGTTTGGGTTGCATATTCGTTTGTAGTGTGTCAGTAGTACCTAGGTAGGTAGGTAGGTGAAAAGGAGGATTAAAGTCGGGCGAATATACCCTGCCTCCAACTCTGGCTAATCTGCCTCCAGTCCTAAACAGCTAGACCTAACCAATTCCATATTCCTTATGCTCACTCTATCCCTAATCCTAACCCAAACCCTAAACTCTAACCCTAACCAGCTCCTGGAGAGTATTCTAAAGAGTGCATCTCTCTGAGATTTTTCTAGGATTTTCTAGACTTAGAGGGAGAAAAGCAGATGATAGTAGGGAAGAGTGGGCCCAGACACTCATTTGTATGGGAAACGGAGGCAGATTAGCCAGAGTTGGAGGCAGCGCATCCCCGCCCTTAAAGTCTTGGTCTGCGAACCCCTGGCGGCCAAGCTGAGTCTACTAGCAAGAGACGACAGCTACTGGTTGTCAAGCCGTCACAAAGAGTCGGTACAGGCAAAGCAATTGCTATGGCTATGATTCCACACTGCCGCCGGCCATATCATTTATAGTCCCGTTCAGCAAAAAAACAACCTCATTCTGGATATACGTCGTCTCTTAGTCGTTACGCAGATTGAGAGTGAGAGTGACAGATTGTCAGCACCGTCTGAGACAGGTTCGGGTAATGTACCCTTTCCGCGCCCCTCTTGAGCGGTATTTTTTTTTGGCATGTGCCTGACCCATCAACCTGCCCACCGCTCCGACGTCCTGGTTGGTATCCTAATTGATGACTGAATTTGCCATAATAATACGTCCTGCCATCGTCGCTGCCGTCCTCGCTCGAGATTCATGCACTCCATTGTCGATATGGACAGACCTGGCGAACAGGCTCTCCGGAACCGGGTATCAGTGAGCACGAGTATTAAGCATCCCAGCGCCCCCAGACAAGACACGGCCCGTTGCTTGGGACGCCCGCCCGTGAGGAACCCTAGGACCGTCGGGGGTTGGACAGTCGACTCGACCGTATATGTTTTGAGCAGCGCGGCCGACCCGTCTGTTTTTCAGCCGCTGACACGGAGCCGGTGCCACGGCTCCAGATTGGGTGGCCCAGGCGCAGGTAGCTAAGCTGGGCGTGCGCTTTATTCTCACCGTATCAATCGCGCTACACTGGTTTCTCGTGCCCCTTCCCCTCTTGTCGCAAAGAAACAAAGAGACCTCGCGCCAGTGCCTTTTCTGGCTGGTCAGGTCCCGACGCTCGTTGTCTGCTTGAGGCAGGCTGAGTAAGTAGTCTACGCTTCCCATTCACCTACTACCTACCTTAGGTAGTTGGGTTCTTAGCCAGTGTGCCTAGGTACCAAGGTAGATATCATCAAGCGTCGTAACGAAGAAGAAACGAATTGCATCTCGCCTGACGCATTGCCTTCTTCCTTGCCTCCTTACTCCTAGATGCATCATACAGAAAAATAGCCACCAAACTACCTACCTACCTACCTAGGCTGGTAAACATCGCGTATACGATGTACTCCAGACAACAGTACACCTCAGCAGCCCCGACTCGATAAGGTTGCCCCTACGTCGTCGAACAGCGTGGTTTCCACGCCGCGTCGCCCCTGCTCTTTTCTTCCCGCTTCATGTTTCCGCCTCTTGTGTCCCAGTGCCCCTCCAACAGGTTGCCCTCATCCTTTCCTCTCCTCTCCTCTCCAATCAATCTCCTTCCATTTTACTTTCATCCCTCGTCCTTCCGTTCCACGTCCAATACCCACCCCCTCACCCCTCACCCCTCCTCACCACCCTCACCCTCACCCTCACCCTCACCCTCACCCTCACCCTCACCCTCACTCTCACACCCTCACACCCTTTCCCGGGCCCCGGCCAACGTCTACTTGTACTTCCCTCACTGATCATCCTCCCAATCTCCAGTCTTAGCTTAATCTTACCTCAACTCCAGCTCTAGCTCTGACACATGTAACTCACTCTGCGCTTCTGTCTATTTCCAGCACTTTTTATTTTTTTACCTCCCAACACGCCACGCCGCGATGCGCGATACACATCATGTCCACGTTTCCCCCCTCCTTCTCAACCTTCTCAACCTTGTTTGACTTTCCATACCCTTGACCCGCTCTTAAATCCGTCTTGCACTTCCTTCTCCTGTCACCCACTCCTAAAACTCTGTCGTTTCTCTGACACGTTGTCTCAGTCATGCATCTCGAGATCTCTTTTCCAATCGCCCGGCCAAGAAAGCTACGAGATTGCCATCTGCGACATCCATTACGAGTACATCCACTGCCTGCCGGCCAACCCCAGCACCAGTTCCCATTTTGTCAGATGCGGCCGCGACCAGGTATTTCGTAGGGGTGTGGGTGGAGACGGACAGCAAGGAGTCAAGACATCTTCCGCCGTGATGCTGTAAGGACGCTCCGATTGCTTCTGGTCGGCTGCACCTGTGAGGTCTGTATCAGGTTTCGGGAGTTCCAAATGAGCTGGATACGACGCCCCTTTCGTTGGCCACCGACTAACACCATCAGACAAGCACTCAGCGACTTGATCCTTGCCGTCCAGCTTACTACTTACACTGCTGTACATTGGAGGTTTCCGTAAATGGTCCAGCTCGTTCTAACAATGTCGCATCACCGTCTTCCGGCGCCAGTGACACGACAAGCGAGCTTGGGGAAGAACCGCCCGAGCCCAAGCTCCCCATCCAATCGACCAGCACCATGCCGTCCAAGAGCTAGCGGCTACTACTAAGAATGGCGTCGCATCTCAATCCACCGTATCGGGTGTCGACGATCTTCAGAGCGCACCCGCCAACAGCATAACCTGTACAGATACTCTGTACGAAAACCCGGCTTCGCTTCGCTTTGAGCCTGTGCCCTGCCCTGTGACACCGAGAACAGTCCGGCATGGCAGATGGCATGTGGCTTGTGGAGAGGACGTTCCCATCAGACAGACTTTGGAGGGGGCTGGGGGATCTCTTGGGCGCGCATAAGTTTTGGGGTGGCTCTTGCGCAAGCCCCTTCTCTGCTAATCACCTCTAATCGTATGTACTCAGCACTGTGTATGAATACCTGTCTTACAGTGGCGTGATGGTGGGTCTACTACCTACCAATAATGGCCGCATTCTTACCTTTCAAAGAGCCTTTCATCTTAACCTAAGGTTCGGCTCAGTGACGCTCCTGAGAGCTAACGCAGGGCCGCCGCGGAACAAGGAATGGCGGAACATCCGAACCGGCCCGACGGCGCGCTTCTGTTTCAACAGCTTCGCTTCCTCGCCATATCGGTACTGTCCAGTCCACTTCAGCGCGAGATCCTCTACGCTGAACCACGACGCGCAATGACCACTCAACTCACCCAAAGGACGACATGCACGCGTACATACAGATAGACTTACGGTCCAGAAGAGCATCGCATTGCACTTGGCTGGAGGCTTCGCCATTTTGAGCCTTTTATCTCAACAACTCCTGACAGCGAACGAATTAACCAGAAAAGTGGACTCCGGCAACGTTTGATGAATCAGAGGAAACTTGCCGACGCGCGGGATCAGCGGCCCCCCAAAGCATGTACCAAACCCTGTGCTTCGTTGGACCATCTTCTCGAACCTTTGAAAGACGGGCTAAGAAGAGTTGACGTGCGGAGGCGAGGAACTCCCCGTACTCCCTTGACAGACGACTCATCACTTGCCAGGATGAGCTGCGATCGGCTGCACCCTACTATGTGTCCTAGGTACAGGCTACAGCACGGTGACTAGTGTAGGGATACAAGTCGCTGCCATTACGGATACTTACTCGAATACCGCACAGCGGGCGAGGAACCCCCGCCATTCAGCAGATGGACGAGTGCCAACTCTGAGAAGACATTTCGCTTTGTCCCCTTTTCGAGGGGACATTCAGAGGTGATGTTCTCAGGGACCGTGTTACATATGTGATATGGCCTCCTTGCTACCACCACCATCCTTGCCCGCCAAATCCTGCACCAACCAGCAGCAGAGTTGATTGATAGGATGGTTGTGGCCTGGGGGGCTCTCATGATAATGCGTTTCTCATCAGTGCTCGGCAAAGCACCCATACTGTGTTGTCTAGCTGCCCCCCCCCCCTTTCTTTTTTCCCCCTTCCATGATGTGTACCTGTACGACCTCAAGGGGACCGCCTTGGCTACGTTTCTCTCAGTCTCGCTGTGTTCACGAACCTCTTCGAAACTGTCTTGTACGGCGGCCCCTTGTGGTGGAAAAAGGGGAAGCTGGCAGCTATGCTATGGACCGGGCCGGCAAGGGTCAGCCAGCCAGCCTAGATCGTGGGACAAAGCGTCAAGCAAGAGCCCTGAATTTCCCCTACGATCCCTGCTCCCTCCTAGCCGGAATTCAGACGACGACTTGTGTCCATTCAAGCTTGAGAAGACGCTTATCGAGCTGCCAAATGGGTGCTCAGCACAGCACACTGTATTGTCGACCCCTTCAAATCCGGTTTTCTTCGCCCCTGGACGCGCGAGTGCATTAACAGATTACATGTCGAAGAAATCATTTGGAACGGGGATTCGCGACAGCCTGGGCATTGACAGCAACACCTTTCACAATGCTTGAAGCAGAGGTTCCGTGTGGCATGCGCTTCGGCCGGAAGAGCCGTTGCAAATCGGGTCGTCCTCTATGTCCGATCGGGACGAGGCAGATTCACATGCTTGAGCCCAGCTGCGGCCGTGCCTAGTAGTCGCCTCAAAGCATGTTGAATCTTGGTCCACTTTGAAAACAAGCAGTTGGCATGGCCGTTCAGCTTTGTCTTGGCATGGCTCATTTGAGCCTCGGATGCCTATTACAAACTAGGTTTAGGGTGCGATTTTCAGTCCAGAAACTTCAACGCCCTCGTCGCAAACTCGTCCTCTACTCGCATCAAAAGGGCGACGACCATCATTCCAACCTTGGTTCGATCGCAGCAAGCACAGGCTGCCAGGCCAGGTACTCGATTCCCGAGTTTCGCTAAACAGCATCAATTTCCAGCACACACACACACGCACACATACACATACGCTCTCTCTCTGAGCCATTCGCATCCACCTGAACCGCCGATCTGACTTCTTCCATAACGAAGCAGGTTGTGGATGATGGCCTGAGCGAACGAACCACAGTCCCAACGTTTCAGCGGAACCACGTATCTGTATGGCCTTGTGCCCCGGACGCAACCGACACCTCCAGATGCGAGCTGCAACATATTCCTGTTTAGATCGTGCACCATGCCGTCGGCGATCCGACAACGCTCCTGTACAATTGGCGTGTCGTGTGCGCTCGTTCGCTCGCTCGTTCGCTCACTCGCCCGAGGCCCGTTCTTGTTCATGCTCCGCTCTTGATGCAACGCGATTCGGCACCGGCGAACTCTCTTTGCAGTTGGCGTTCTGAGAGCGTTGAGAAATGCAACGTCGACGCTCATCTTGCCTATGTACGATGTACGGTGGAACACCATCCTTCGAGAAGTCTCGCGGCTGGATGGCTCCCGCTCAAGGATGGATGCCTACCTCCCCTGACCAGACCACCATGCTTCTCCCCCCCTAGGAAACCTAATCGTGCCACGCCCCCACTTTTCTCGGGATTCGCCAGCTCACCCGCGTCAGCGGGTGCTCACGGGCCATACGAAAAAACCACCCATACGAAAAGTGTGATATTTCACGCAACTAAGTAAAGCTATTTAGACATCAGAATTAACACAAAAACCTCCTAGGCTTACTAGTCTCTATTATATAGGCTAGCTGTAGTCTCCTATTAATATACTACCTTTAGGCTGCCTTTACTACGTTAACAAATACCTTTTTACAGGCCTTTTGTAGCTAAAGCTCTATGTCTATAATACTCCCTTTCTCCTTTGCAGTAGTAATCTAATAAGCCCCCTTTTTCGTTAATATACCTCCAGACTGTAAGGGCTAGTTTTTTACCTTCTAACGTACCTATTAGACTTTATCTACAAGACGCGTATGTCTAAGGTTATCCTTTATCTATACTAACTCTACCCCTTATATAAGGGTACTATATATAAATTAATGTATCCTACCCTAAAGCTCCTCTTATTACTAGGCTAGTATCTCTATGTTATACTAGAGCTACTTAGACTAGTCTAGAAGCTGCTTTATAGACTATAGAAAATAATCCCCTACTATATTTAGCTTCTTATATGTCTATAAGGTTCTAAAAGGTAAGGAGTATTCTAAGCTAGATATAATAGGCGTATAGACAAGAGTAGGCGTACCCTTCCTTATACTAATCTTAGTAAGGATCTTTTAGGGATTAAATAGTAAGATACTAGATTCTTAGAAGGTAGATATAATTGTTATGCTCTTAAAGGCCTACTTCCTAATCTCTTAAATAAAGCTAAGAAACTCTAGCTTTAAGATATAAGTATTACTAGGAGAAAAACATTATACCCTTTAGCTTCCTACCTTACTTAATCTATCTCCTTTAGCCTCTTAACGTAGTTATCTTTTAACTACTAAAGCACTACTATAGTAAGGCTATTAACACCCTTATCTAGGATAGTTATACCTATATCTTAAAGCTAGAGTTTCTTAGCTTTATTTAAGAGATTAGGAAGTAGGCCTTTAAGAGCATAACAATTATATCTACCTTCTAAGAATCT
>PUHP01001249.1:0-12852 GCA_006783085.1 Colletotrichum shisoi | reverse complement strand
CAAACCGAGGACCGAAACAGGTCGACGGCGATGTGGCGTCTGCGGCAACGCAGGACATAATGCGCGAACTTGTCAGTTTAACAACGAAATGTCTGAGGAAGAGGATTCTGAGTAGTTTTTATTAAATTGTTATGCTTGGCGTTAACATGTGCCTGGATTTGTGATGTGGTCGCGGTCGGGTGATCCGCTCGCTTGTCTGATCCGCTCGCTTATCAACCACGTTACTTTAATCCTATTAGTTATTTTTTTAGCTTTATTTATATAAGACTTATAAAAAAGAATAAAAATGTTATTAATATAGAAAAGAATAAAGACTTTTCTATCTAAGGTTTAGAATAGATATAGGTCTTTAGCTATTAGTATCAGTCCTAGACGTTAGAAAGTTATTAAGAATTCTTTATACCAAAGGAGTAGTATATCCCTAAGGCTATATAAAGTGTAATTTAGCCTTACTACCTTACTAAATTACTTAAAGCTATCTAGCAGGTAGTAGATAATAGGTAGCTTATTTAGCCTATATACTACATTAAGGAAGGTATTAACTGCATTAAATTAGTAGATCTTAAGGTTAAATTTAGCTATAATAACTATTATAATATAAAAGGTTTATACTATAAGAGTTACTATGTACATCTACTCTAAAGGATGCTTTTTTTTATATATTACCCCTGATGTAAATATAAGCTTTATATTAGTTAAGAAAGCTATTCTAATCTAGCTTATACGTCTAGATCTACTTAAGGAGAATAGGTTTCTAAGTAACGTTACTCTAGTCTACTACTTTCTAGATACCTATTTCTTTAAGTTTCTATATTTTAATAATTATAGCCTATTTAAATATAACTTATTTAGTTTATAAGAGGCTAAGAAAACTCTTTTAGTTAGATAGTAGTAGTAGAAGGTTATTAACATACTTATTATTATGTAGTTTTAGTATCTTCTAGATATACTTTAGCTAAATAATAGATATATAAAGGTATTTATATATTATTAGGTAGCTAGTAGTTTCCTTATTAATTACCTTCTACTAATCTAGTAAGAAGGTATTCAAGAAATTTACCTAGCTTTACTCTATAAAGACTAATATAGAGAGGAAGCTAGTTATCTTGATTATGTTAAGAGTATCTCCTACTAGTTTAGGTAGGAGGCCTTATTAGTATTAGCTTTACTAAGTTAGGGTAATATAAACTAGGCTATCCTAGTTACTTATATTTATACCTTACCCTTAGGTAGTACTACTTATAGGTATAAATCCTAGATATATTAGTTTATTAGTTATAGAGGTAGTATAGTCTAGGCTATCCTAGTTGATTCGATCTATACTTTACCCCTAGCTAGTTTATTTTATAGATATAAGTTTTAAATAGATTAGATCCTCTACTATACTTCCCCCTACGTTTGGAGGTATATTAGTTTAGACTACTATTTTATCCTTAATTACTTTATTTATATAATTAGCATCCCTAGGGTTAGACTTACCTTTATTTACTAAGTATTAGTTTAGAGTAGTTATTACCTCTACTACCTAGTCTTAGACGTTTTTAGGCTTAGGTAAAGAATTAGGGGTTAATAGCTACCCTCCCTACTAGATTTAGTTTAATATACTATTCCCTAACGTATTATTATCTAGGGATACTATTCTTAGTATAGGAGTAGGTAGTAGGGGCTATTAGGATAGGTATGCTTCTTATAGGATTAATATTATATTAGCCTCCTTTATAATACTTAAGACGTAGAGTTTAGGTTTATCTAAAGTGCTTAGGTATTTAATTTTAGTTATAATTACCTTTATAACCTTAGCTAGAAGTACTACTTTCATATTATCCTTTATATAGAAATAACTCTTATTAAATATAATATTTTATATAATAATAACCTATTAAAGTAAAGAGATCTATATATAGTATAGGTTATAGTTATTCTAAATATATCCTACTAGGTACCTAATATAACCCTTTAGTTTTACCTTAAAGTAGTATCTTCTTATATCTCTCTCTCTATTTCTCTAAAGGGGATATACTTTATAGCTATAAGTATAAAGCTATCTCTACGAAGGACGTAGGTCTTAACTAAGGGTTGCTTAGTATTATAGTACCTACTAGTAGAAATATTATTTAAACTATCTCTTTTCTTTCTTAATTAGGCTTAGCTATGTATTATATTACTTAAGGCTAATATTATAAAGGTAAATACTAGCTATAATTGCTTCTGCCTAAAGGTTATATAGAAGGTTTACTCCTAAAAGTAATATAATACCTTAGATGATAGCTTCCTAGCTAGCCTTTTTAGCGCTACTATTTAGTTCTTTAGTATATAGAGGAGTTATCTTAATTTTAATACCTTTATTTTACGCCTAGCATTAAAACTCTATATTACTATTAATTACTATTATAAAGTAGTTTACATCCTAGTAGATCTTATATATAGTAAGGCTATACTATTTAGCTACCTACTACTTAAAGGTCTAGAAGACCTTAAAGACTTTATTATAAGTTTTCTATATATATAGGAAGCTAAAGAGCTAACTAGTGTATTTATCCTTAATTACTATAAGCTAGGAGTTCTTATTAAAGCATTTAGGGTAGTTAAATAGGTTTTAAGAGATTCTATAGTAAGGGTATAGGGATCTTTGTTTAAAATATTTTCTAAAGACTACTTTTTTAGCATAGGCTGTTTAGTAGTAGAGGTAGTTAAGTCTTTTATATACTTTTATCTTAACCTCTTAAACATTAAGTTTAAGATATTAGAGGGTGTCTAGACTAAAGTAGCTATCTTAAAGATACTAAAGCTAAGTAAAGTCTTTATATTCTTACTTTTTATAGTATAAGTATTATTTATGAGGCCTACTACTAGGTAGTAGTAATGCTATAATACTAACTATTACTATATAGCTAATAGAAATGTATTTAGAAAGAAGGTAATTAGAAAGAGGCTTATATTTAAAGAAGGTAATACTTACCTTCCTTATCAGTTACTTAACTACAAAGCCTTTTATATATTCCCTATAGTAAAGGGTATAGTCTAGGCTATAGTACTAGATACTAGTCTTATAAAAAAGGGCTTCTAAGATAATATTTATATAAAAGTTCTCTATATATACTACGTTTTAAAGTATAAGGTCTTTAGTTATACTATCTTAGTCTTTAAAAGCGTTCTTAATAACCTATACCCCTTTTAAAAGTATAGAGTATAAAGTAGTACCTAACTTAACCTACTTCTTACCCTTATTAAAGACCTTAATTAATCCTAGCTTTAAGAAGGTAATATTGTTTACTAAGTATATAGTACTATAGTTATTTAATACTATACTATAGAAAAGGATGTATAGGCTTAAGTATAGTATAATAAATATACTATAGGACTATATATATAGAATAGCATTATTTTATCTTAGTTAGAGGAGGTTAGGGCTAATAATATAAGCTATAATGTTTAATAGTAAGTCTTTATTAGTAGGCTTTTTTAGGTACTAATGTTAGTTAGTAGTAGAGGTTTAGGATAAGAGGGTAGCTTAAAGCTAGCCTTTTTAAGTAAGTTTAACTTAAAGGTCTTTATTAGTAGGTATATTAATTTTATTATAAATTTACTATATATACTTATTAGTAAAAGTCTTACTTAAGCCCCCCCTATAAGGGCTTTTTTAACTTAGTTATATTTAAGTATAGACTAAATGTAAGAGTAGCTATAGATATAAAGTTTATCTAAGTTTTTTGTTATAGGGGGCTATAAGTTATTCCTAAATAAAGGAGTAGGGTAGCTAGTAAGGGTTATATAAATACTAGCCCCCTAACCTCTATACTTTACTACAAAAAAGTCTTCTTATAGGACCCTACTTAGGATTATTATATAGGTATTAAAATCCCTAATTAGTTAGTTTATAGTCTCTTTTTAGATAATTTTTATAAGTTTAGTAGTTACCTAGGTTAGGGTAATCCTATATAATACTACTTAGAGGAAGGTTTATAAAGTAAGGGGTCTTTATACCTTAGGTAGGTTAAGTATTTTTATATAAAGGTAGGTTTAATACTAGTTTATTAACTAAGTAGTTAAGTTAATACTTAAAGATAAGTATTCTAAAATCGTATAGTATTCTTCTATTATAGGCTAGGTTTGCATAGAGTAGTAGAGTTACTAACGGTTAGGTAGGGGTTAGATGGTTGTATTATTTTAACCTACTCCCCCCTTTTAGGTAGGTAGTAGGGTCCCCTTTTCTATTAGGTCCTGTCTATGCGGACTAACTATTATCTAGTTACCTTTTGTTAAGGTGCTAACAGATATCTAGTGCCCTGCAACTGCGCCCTAACACTCTATCCCTTGTGCTAGGGTCTGTAGGTAATCTAGCCCTAATACAGTCCCCCCTCCTTAAAGCCTTATCCTAAGGCTTATAGTATGTGTAGTTCTGTAAAGCTAGTAACCAATAGGTAGTCTTCTAGTTTGTAGTTTAGGCTTAGGGTCTAGGGGACCCTTTACCCTAGCTTCTTACTTAGATCTCTATAATATCTCCCTAGCTATTATAGAAATCCTTATACTAAACTTTATAATAGGCTAGATCATTAACCTATAATTATTTCCTATATCTATTAAGGGCTAACCCCCTTACTAATACCCCCCTAGGGGTCTATTAGGCTTTCTTAAGCGTAAGCTTAATACTAGTTATGCTTACTTAGACTAAAGTATTATATTGCTATATAACTTAAGCTCCTTTGTATTTTACAATTGCCTTATACCCTAGTGTAACTAATGTCTCTATTTAGGACTCTACTAGCCCTCTAGTAGTATACTAGTAATACTGTAGTACCCCTTTTAATATTAAAATTCCTTTTATTTTATTATTAACTACTTATATTACTTCATTTAGTTACTACCTAGGGTGTGTAAATTTATCTTTTATGAGCCTCTTAATATCCTTATTTTTGTTGTTTTTTAATTTTATAACCTATTTTTTACTGTTGCTGCTGCTGCTGCTTTGTTACTACTACCCCTGTAATTGCTACTGCTGCTATATCTTCTACTACTACCCCTACTATCCTAAATAATAGCGCTAATAGTACTAGTAGCTTTAGTACCCCCCTAGTATCCCCCCCTTCCCCTTTATCTAAGCGTATAGCCTCTAATAATAAGGATTTAATCCCTACTTTACGCCCTCTCTTCTATACCTACTACCTTTACTATATAGTTAGCTAGACTATTTCTTTAGAGGGTCTTATTCTCTACTACTTAGATACTAATAGTATATTACCTAGTAACCCTCTAGTACTCCCTCTTTATTAACCCCTATAACTAGCTACTAGTAATAAGTATACTATATATATTAACGCCTATAGTAAAGTATATATTTTTATACGTTATTCTCTTCCCTTCCTTTATTAGGTTACTCTTACTACTTACCTAATTATTACTAACCTACTTATAGCTCCCCTACTTTACCTACTATGTTACCTCTTAGCTTTACTATCTCTTTAATAAGATAGTTAAGGATAGTACCCTTAGTACTACCTTTAATAAGAATAAGGTAAGTTCCTTAATAACTTATTCCCTCCCTTCCTCTACTAATTACTTAGTACCCCCCTTAGTAACTACCTCTTATACTAATATTATTATAGGCTACTAATTTAGCCCTTTAAGTTAAGGGTAAAAAGGCCTTTTAGGCTAAGGCTACTTTAGCTAACCTCTCTAAGGCTAAGTATAAGGCTTTAGAGATAGAGGAGCTAGTAATCCTTTATAACTATAAGGTTAAAGCTACTATTAAGTCTACCTACTAGGTAAAGAAGTAAGCTACTACTACTACCTATCTTATTATAGCCTAAGAAGCTACTACTACTACTATTTTGGCTTAGACTACTACTATTACTACCTAGACTACTACTATTACTAGCCTTACTAGCCTCCTTTTTAGTATAGGTAGCTAGCTTTATAAGTTTAGTAAGAGCTATACTTAAGTTATATATTTTCTTCCTACTTTACTCTTTTATAACCCCTCTATTACCCCTTGAATCCCCCCCTAGTAGTATTATGATACTTACTACCTATATTTATATTTAGTATTACACTAAGCTTAACTTTATGTTATCTTCTACTATCTCCCCTACCCCCCTTTACCCTCTCTCTCCTACTAGTAGTATAGCTAATTCTACTAATAAGGATACCTAAGCCCCCCTTTACTACCCCCTAATAGCCCCTCTACTAGTGCCTTTAGGCTAGGTTTTTTTTTTGTGTTTTTATAGAATAATTTTTCTTAGTAGGTACCTAGGTTTTTTAAAGCCTTAAGATACTTTAGCTTTAGGCTAGAATTATAAATTTTCTTTAGGCTTGTAGGCTTTCCTTCTACTACTATCCCCCTAATAATCCCTTAGTAACCTTCCTTTATAATAAGGCTTTATAGTCCTCTTTAAGGCTTTATAATAGGTTATGTTATAGCTCCTAGGAGTTCTCTTCTTTACTATACCCCTTTTATTTAATAAGGTACTAGTAATTTATTAGTAAGCCCTTATAGGCTACTACTACTTCTACCTTATACTTATTATCTCCTTTTTTAATTACTACGTCCTTAATATCTTTATTACTACTATAGAACTTCTTTAGCTATAAAGGTAAGAAAACGTTATAGATGTAGTACTTAAATTAGAGGTTAAGCTTATATACCACCTTACTATTAACTACCGATATAATTTAAAAGAAGCTAAGGTATTTATTTAAGAGTTTTTATAAAGGTTGCTTTTAATAGATATTCTTAGTTACTAGGAGGACTTTTTTACCTACTTTAAATTTAATTTTAGCTTTCTTTCTATTATACTACTTTATATAGGTGTTATTAAATCTAGTAAGTAGCTATTAAATTACCTCCCTTTATTACTATAGTTAGTTAACCTGTTTTTTAGCTACTAGGATAGTTACCTACGTAGGATTAATATTACTTGCGTTATATAGTCTATTTAGTTAGAAGCCTATTAGGGCTTCTACTAGTAATATACTAGTAGTACTATAGACTACTATATTATAAATAAATTACGCTATTAGGAGCTAGTTAGCCTAGTTATTTTATTTAATATTATAATAGGTATATAGGTAGTACTTTAAGTTTTAGTTTTGTTATTTTATCTACCTATTAGTTTATAGGTAATATATAGTACTTAGCTTCCTCTTAATAGCTAACTAGTAACATACCTCTACCTAGAAGTAGCTAGTAAATAGTAATCCCTAGTCTAAGATAATTAATTCTAATACCCTAAACTACAGTATTACTTTATTAATAAGTATTATAGCTAAGGCGTCTACCTCTATTACCTTATAGGTAGGTATACATAGGGTATACTTTATTAGGTAGTTAACTACTACTAGGATGCTTTTAAAGTTATTTCTCTTCCTCCCTCCTAACTTAAGTAGTTTTATAATAAAATTAATAGATATACTTTACTATAGTTAGGTAGGTACTAGTAGGCTCTATAGTACTTTATATAGTAGGTAGTATCTTAGTTTAGTCTACTACTATATAGTATATATCCTAATATATTCCTTTATATCTTTCTTTATTACCTTCTAGAAGAATAACTTAGCTATTTACTTTACTATCCTACTATACCTTAAGTACCTACTAGTTAGTTTGTTGTAGTATGCTATTAGTATCTCTAGTTATATTTTACTATCCTCTAGGACTATAAGCTACCCCCTGTATTTTACCCTACCCTCTTTATCCTTACTTTAGCTAGTCTACTTCTACTATACTATACCTTATAGTTTACTATCTTCTAGTTATTATCTTTTTACTTCTTTAGTAATTTTAGGGGCTAGATCTTCTAGGAGTAGGGGATACCTAAGGCCCTCTAGTACCCTACTATTAGCCTATATCTATCTAATCCTAGCTACCCTTAGTAAAAAGTAGCTTAAAAAGTCCTTTAGAAAGGCGCTTCTCTTCTAATTAACTTCCTTATTAGTAGGCTAGTAGTCTAGCTATTATAATAATCTATTAGCTAGATTTAATTTACTAAGTTAATACTTAATCTTAAAGTTAAATATTAAAAGGTCTTATAGTATATAGGCTTACTAACTACTTAGTTGTAGCTTAGTAGTAAGATAGTAGTAGCCTAAGTAGTTTATTAAAAAGATAGTTTAGTATTAATTATATAGTATGTAATACCTCTATAGCTTTAGTGATTTGTAAATAGCTAGTAGCTTTACCTCTAGTATGCTATAGTAGAGCTCTACGCTTTAAAGCTTATGTAGTATATATATAATAGGGTACTACTTTTAATTATATAATTAGTATATAACTACCCCCACTACAAAGGCTAAAGCGTCTATTTTAATGCGTGGTAGTAGCTTTAGGTTATAGTATTATAATATTAGTACTAATGTAAATAAGACCTTAAGGTTTAGGAATACCTCTAGTACCCTAGTAGTAATTACCTTTAGTTATTTATTCTTAGGAATTAGTAGGTTAGTTAATAGGGTGTATACCTTTATATAGTTTTTAATAAATTGTTAATAAAGCCCTATAAACTTAAGGAATGCCTAGATATCCTTAATACTAGTAGGTACTAGCTACTTAATAATAGCTTAGATATAGTCTTTTTCTATTATAATACTGTTTTTTAATACTATAAACCCTAGAAATCTAATAGACTTCTTATAAAACTTATACTTCTTAAGGTTAGCTACTAGGCCTACTATATCTAAGTAGGTAGGTACTTACTATACTACTTCTATATAAGACTTCTTATTCTTTAAGAAGATTAAGATATTATTTAGATAGACTATATAAATAATATTTACTAAGTTTACTAGTATATTATTAATATATACTTAGAAAGTTATAGTTGTGTTAATAAGTCTAAAAGGTATAACCTTATATTTATAATAGCTATATTATATTTAGAATACTGTTTTCTATTTATCTCCCTTATAGATATCTACCTAGTAGTACCTATCTTTTAGATCTAACTTAGTATAGTACTTTAAGTTAGTAAGTTAGTTTAGGATTTCTAAGATTAGTAGTAGGGGTGTTTATTTCTTAATAGTAATACTATTAAGCCCCTAGTAGTCTATATAGAGCCTTAGCTTACCTCCCTTCTTAGGTATAAAGATAATAGGAATACTAGCTAGGCTTTTAGATTACTAGATCTAACCTTTTACTAGAGGTTTTTTTAAATACTCCCTAAGTTTAGCTAGCTTAGGTTCTACTAGTAGGTAGATAGGGCTTTATAGAGGCTTTATTCCTAGTTTTAGGTTAGTAGTACATACGTTACTACTATTACCCTTATACTCGCCTTGTTCTTAGAAGATATAAGCTTATTTTATATATTCCTTTAGTAATACTACTAGTTCTAGTATTTCCCTTTTACCCCCCTACTCCTCCCCTAGTAGTTTATATATATATTATATACCCCCTATCCTTAATATAAAAGTAGCTTTAGTATTCTTTTATACCTTTTTGATAGCTTTATTTTCTATTACTAGCTTAATGTTTTTACCCCTTAGTAAATACGTCTAGTTAAGTATCTTCTATATTAGGTTAGGGGATACTACTTATCCCTAGGGGATCTTTAGGATTACTATATAGTTATCTTTTAGCATAGATACCTAGAATAGGTATACTTATATCCTTTTAGTACCTAAATTATTAGTTACCTTAGTAGTTAGGACTTTATAACTATAGTTAGGAGCTTTAAATCCTTATAGGCCTTCTAGCTTTAGTCTATTACTAATCTCTAGTAGGTAACCTAATTTAGATACTATCTTCTAGTTAATTATATTATAGTCTATACCTATGTTAATTAAGGCTTTCCCCCTCTTTTACTTACCCTTAATCCTTACCTATAGGGTTATTTTAAATTATTAGCGTTTATAAGTAGACTTCTATCCTTAGAGTATATTAATTATATTTATACTTATAGCTACCTTTAGTATAGTATATCTCTTACCTAAGTGTTGTAGCTAACTATAGTAATAGTAGTTTAGCTTTTAGTACTAATTTAAGTAATAGCCCTTTTATCTATAGTTGTAGTATAAGATTAAGGATTAATTCTATGCTAGTATCCCTTTAGTAGGCTAGGGTTAGCTTTTCTACTCTATTTAGCTAGGCTTAGTTACTTCTTTAGTTACTAGGGTTAGGGTATCCCTTACTTTAGTCTTAACCTCTACTATAGTATAAGTATACTTCTAGGGTAGCTACCTAGTAGGTACTTACTATTACTATTATCCTATCTAATAAGTATTATTTACCTAGGCCTTCTTCTAAATCCTCCTATCTATCTCTACCTACTTTACTATATTATCTAAGGCTTCTTAGTTATCTAGTAGGCTATAGGCTATTACCTTATCCCTTAGCTTAGGGAGTATATAGTTTACTATATTAATTACCTATAGCCTCTCTAGTAGTCTATTAGGGTACTCTACGTTAAGGGCTTTATACTAGTTAATAAAAGCTTAATATAATTACCTTAGCTTTTAGTATTTATTTTCTAGCTCTAAATCTACGTTATATACCTATGTATTCTTATTAGTAATGCTATTATATAGCTACTTCTCTATTATAGACTAAGTAACCTTAGTTTAGTTGTTTTTATAGTAGATATCTACATAGGTACCTTGTTGGTAGGCTACTAGTCCCTTAAGGTATCTACTTATAAAGAGTACCTTATTACTATTATTATTTAGGCTAGTTAAAGTAAATTAGCTTAAAAGCTTAAACTAGAAATCTACTAGCTTAGCTTAACTTAATCCCTTATATTAAAGAGGGGGTAATTATTTCCCTTAATTATTTATTTATAGTTACTTAGGGGCTTACTACTAGGTAGCTAGTACCTTACTATTAAGTATTATATTAGGGTTAGCCCTATTCCTAAAGGCTAGGATTATCTTTATATTCTTCTATTTCTAGGCCTTATTTATTTCTACCTATATAAAGGCTTAAACCTCCCCTAGCGTTATCTTCTCTATAGCTTTAAAGCTAGATTTAGTTATAATAGGTATAAAAGTACTCTTTTAGTTACTACTAGTAGTACTTTAGGTACCTCCCTTATTATTATTACTATTACGCCCCTAGGTATCTAGATAAGTAGAGTTTCTCTTAGCTACTATAGTGCTAAACCCTTAAGTATTAAGTTTATCTTAGGTATTATCCCCCTAGTAGGCTACTACTATTCTTTTAGGGGCTATTCTTTACTCTACTAGTTAGTATACCTAAGGGTAAGTAGAAGTTAAAATGTATTATAGGTTAGGTTTATATAAAGTAGTAGAGTTACTAATAGTTAGGTGGGGGTTAGATAGTTATATTATTTTAACCTACTCCCCCCCTTATAGGTAGGTGGTAGGGTCTCCTTTTCTATTAGGTCTTGTCTATACGGACTAACTATTGTCTAGTTACCTTTTGTTAAGGCGCTAACAGATATCTAGTACCCTGCAACTGCACACCAACACTCTATCCCTTATGCTAGGGTCTGTAGGTAATCTAGCCTTAACATCTTCCTAGATAATAGTCTATTAGGAGGTATTACTTAGAGTATACTATTATTTCAAGATCTAGATTATTAAGTAAAGTAAAGTTTAATTATTTATAGAAGCCTTTATTTAGGCTAGTAGAAGAATAGATTCTACTACTATAGATTTTATTTATATATTTATAGTATTAAATACCTTTTTATAGCGCTTCTAACTAGCCTTACTTACTACTTTATTCAAGAAGTAGGCTTAGTAGGTAGCCTTTATATTTAGGTTTACTATTATCTAAGGGAAGTCCTAGGGTTACTTAGTATTATACTACGTAACATGTTCTTTAGATATAAGAACTCTATTAGTATTAGGGATTTTATCTAGATATAGTAGTCTTCTATCTAGAGTCTAATAAAGTCTATTTAGATTAATAAAGCCCTAGACGTACTTTACCTTAGCTTTAAGCAAAGGGGTTAGGTACTATATAGGCTAGTTACTATGTAAAATAAGTTTTTTAGTAGTTAAAAGTAATAAGTTTAAGAAAGATATTTTAAGAGTAAGAGAAAGAGGAATAGTTTATTTAAAGAGAGGTAACCTAGCTTATTAGGTGCTTTAGATATAATAATTTAGGGTATAGTATAAGCTAGGCTTATAACTATTATAAAGGTAACCTTTAGTTAGAAATTAATATAAGAAAATAGCTTATATTATCTATGTATAAGACTACCTATGTTAGCGTAACTAAATAGCCTACTAACTAAGTAGTAAGTAGGGCTAAGCTAGGTCTAGCCTAGAATAAAGGTTATTCTAGATCTAGGCTCTACAAGGCTATATAATACCTATAAGGGTATTACAATATAAGATTTATAAACTAACTATATTTATAATTCTAAAGGTTAGTAATAGAAGACTTTTAAGACTACCTATCCTAAGCTCCTTAGGCTTCTTAAAGATTTCCTTTATAACTAAGGTATTTATATTAGCTACTATTAATTATATAAGGCTAGGGAGTTAGTAAAGGCTACTAACCTCTAAGAATATTATTACTAGATAGAAAAAGAGATTAATAATATAGTAAAGAACTTTAATAGCTTCTAGTAGTAAGTTATAATTAATAAGGTCTTTATAGATAAATTAATTAGCTTTAGCGCTAAGTAGGAAGATATATAGTCTTAGCCTACTTTCTATAAGGCTTTATTTTAGGAAATCTTATTATATATATTACCTAAAGTAATAATTACTATACTAGATACCTTTAATTAACTAGTTTCTACCCCTCTAATTACTACTACCCCTACGTTATTAACTTCTTATCTATATACCTACTTTAATTTACCTTTTTAGTAAGAATCCCTTTATGTATTACCTCTAGCCTCCTTAATAATAAAGTAATTAATTAACCTTATAAAGCTATACTCTAATATA
>PUHP01001248.1:2619-13333 GCA_006783085.1 Colletotrichum shisoi | reverse complement strand
CCCCCACCCCCCCTCCAATATTGGCGAACGCGCGAGGATGACATGGCGCTCAGTCTAAATGGAGAAACTTTGTTTCGTCAAGTGCTCAGTCGTAGGAAGTTTCAGCATGAACCGTGGCAGGCGTTGAACACCTGCGACGACGAACCCGTAGTCATGGCGGCCGACGCAACCCCCATCCGGCGTCTCCTCTCCCCTGAGAAAGGTCGCGGACTACGACATCTGCAAAGTATAGCCCCTGGAGTTAACAGTGGGAAGGGGGGAATCATCATCTTGACGCATGTTACGTTGAACAGAGAGTGTTTGGTTGCTGGACCAAAACTGGTCTCTTCGGCAATGTTTCCATATCCCAGAGTGCTTCTACGGAAAGACATTGGTGGTGTGACAAAAGACCATAAAACATCCAGCAAGTTTGCTCGTCTCCTTCGAAAGAGCCAGGGCTCAGGATGCTCGCCCGCAACGTCAACCTAATCGACATGAAGAGAATGTGCACAAGGACAGATGGTAGAATCTTTGCTTGTGACGGGCGAACATACACAGAAGCAAAAGTGTGCCGGCTTCGGTCGGGAGAAGAATATATGTGAAATTGGGGACTTTGTCAACAAGTAATCTGCCGTGAGGGGGAACAAATACAACAGAATAACCTATCATGGTCGCATTATATTCCCGTTAAGCCCCCCGAGAAAAAAAAGAAAAAAAAAAGGTGGTATATACCGCCACACGGGGAAACGCTCCTCGTGGGCGATGGACGAAGTACCGTAGCCGAGAACCGTTTGTAGGGCCTGTAAAGCAGGTACATGAAGTTGCAATATCGACAGGGTTGTGTGAGCTGCGATGGCTTGGCCGTGCCTCAAGGGAGGCACTCCATGGCGCCATGCAGGCAAGAAAATGTACCGGGTGTTCTTCCGTGGGCGCGTCGCTTCGCTCCGTCGTTTTTGGTCCTCCCAAGCTCAGTCTATGGAGAGACTTCGCTCCCCCAAACTCCCGTCCGTAGCATGAACAAAAAAAAAAACCCCCCATCCACCCGGTTGGTTGGATGTTTCACAACCGCGCTCCAGTCATAAGGTGTCGTAGGCTCCCACGAATCACGAGATTATCGTATGTCCAAGATCGCAGGATGAGACGTGGATGGCGAGACGTGAGAATGGTTGATTTAGAGAACGAGAGCAGCGAGACCGAGGACACCGGCCAAGCCGGCACCAGAGAGGGCGGCGGCCTTGCCGGCACCGGCGGTGGGGACCGAGATGGGCTTGGTGGGGGTGATAGCGGCGGTGCCGGCAATGGTGGTCTTGCTGACAGGGGGAGTGGCGACAGGGAGGGTGGCGTTCTTGGTGGGGTGAACGCTATTGTCATGGTTAGCTGGTGACACATTGCGAAGCGGATATGGACAAAGCGAACCAGCTGTCGCACTTAACCACAGAGGAGGTGATGATGGGCTTGGTGACAGTGCAAGGGCAGTCGGTGATGGTCAGGGTGGTGGCCTAGAATGTGTTAGCTGATCGATCTGGTTGTTGTCGGTACCGACGAGTGCCGAGGACGGTCGTTCAGGCAGTCTTGAGACCATAGACGACAGGGGCCCCTAGTCTTTGCCAAAAAAAAAAAACCTGTCCGCCCGTCCGTCTTCCGGGATCGACATACCGAGGTGATGGTGTAGGTCTTGTCAGCGTGGGTGATGACAGTGGGAGCAGGGCAGTAGGTGGTGTACGAAGAGACGACCTCAGTAACGTAGGTGACGTTCTTGTGGGCCATGGCGCCGGCGGCGAGGACAAGGGCGGCAGCGGAGAACTTCATTTTGACGGTTTGGAGGGTGTTTGGTTATTAAGACTCGAGAGAGTTGTGGTTGCGAGTTGACGATTAGCTGGGTTGGGTTTAACGAATGAAAGCGACTAAAAAGTCTGGGTCGGTAATGAGTGAGTGAGTGTGGGTGAGGAGAGGGAGGGAAACAACAAAGTGGAAGGGGCCGGAGGAAATGGATTTATATACAGAGATGGACGCAACACGACATGGGGACTGGGATGGATGGTGGACTCTCTATCCGCAGACTCAGGGCGTTAGTGCCGACTTGTGGGCGTGCCACTTTGCCTTGCAGTAATGGATGGGACGGTTCAGGAACGGTGCCTTTGCCCAGGACGGGTGGAGCATCACATCTCCTGGGCCTGGAGATGAGAAGAGGAGCTGGACCGGGAAGGCGAAGAGAGCACACGCCGCCTCTCTCTCCCCCGTACACCCTGGTCCCCTGCTAAGATGGGCGCTATTCATGGCTGGACAGGCGCCGCGACTTTTTATTCTCTCTCGCATTTCACGAGCCGGCTTATTTTACTTTGGACCATTCAGAAGCAAGGCATCCGAGCGAGGGTTGGTGGCCCAAGGGGGGGGGGTTCGAACATGGAAAGAAGGCCATTGTGAGTGTGGTGTGTGAACAGACGGGAAAGGGGGTGGGCGGTTGACCACTCTTCTCCTTCTCGGCTTCTTTTCGCTGGTGGCTTTGCCAGTTGAAAATCAGATTGGCTTGGGGGCCGACTGGGCACACTAAGTGTGTGGCACCCCTTGGCCAAAGCGATGTGGTGGTCGTTGTGTGTCTCCTGGATGCGTGGTTGCGCAGATAACGAAAAGAAAAAAACCAGGAAAGAAGCTGAAAGGGCTGGCTGGAAGCTAGGCGGTCGATAGGGAGGCATGTACTCTGTATCCGTACCCTGCTCAGAACTACCAAGTCGTGGATACGGGATGGAATCAGGGGGTAGTGGAAGCGGATGTGGGATATGCACAGAAAGAGGAGAATCCTTGGAGGAGCGAGAATTGATGTGTGAGAATCATTTAACCGTCAGCCCCACTAAGGAAGGGCTGACCACTCACAATTGCATCTTGGTGAGCACGGCGGAACAGATCCAGAACTTCTCGCTGGCTAACAACTACTAGTATGTACCGAACCAGGAAGCACTTGCCTTGCCCGATCGTCCGTTGATCGCCTGGGTTTTTGCTTTCTGCCCGTATTCGAGAACACCCTTTCCAGCAGCTCCTTGCGTTGAGAAACCGCGTCCTCGCTGCCAGTGGAGGCCCCATTCCCATTGGGTCGTCCCGAATCTGCAGGGAGTTCGGGCGAGCGAGATGAGATGACTCGAGCCCACCCGCAGAAACAGACACACCAGGATGTATCCATCCGTACCTAGGCTTGAGTAATTTTGGCGGGTCGGTCATCAGCCAGTCGTCAAGCACAAGAGCTGCCAACCGATGCACACGTACGCAAAGCTTTTCCTGACATGTCCAATGGTCCAATATCACTGGCCACCTGTTTCTGGGCAGAGATGCCTGCTGCAAGGCGGGGTTTGTTTGCTTGATGTGCAGCCGTGATCCGAGAATCCAGACCGCTCTCGGTGGGTCACCCTTTTCATTCGTGTCGTCCTACGAATATGGCAGATGGACGCGCAGAGAGATGCGCCATCGTCAGTGTAATTGCAGCTGTGCCCGCAGACGTTTTGCCGCCGCCGCCGCCGCGGGTGCTGACGGCTGACGCTTGACTGACCTGCGTCATGAGCATGAGCATGAGCAGCATACAACCCAGGCACCACACCTGGCACTAATGCAGGTACCATCGTATGCAGCGTTGCCGTCGACATAAAGCACCACTGGAGGCGGAGGCGGATGAGCTGGGGAGCTATGTGCTGTACCAGCTCAAATCACGAGGTTTCGTGGCGGTGACAAAAAAAAAATAGACCGGGATCACTGCTAGCCAGTAACAGCATGTCTCGGGTAGAGATCACCTCGTGGCGGCTGGGAAGAAGTTATCGAAAGCCAAGACTCGTGTGTCTTGGTCCCCGATGGAGCACAAGTCGACGCCGGTTTTTAAGCTCGCGATCCAGTTGGTCAGGCTCAGGCGGCAGTGGCAAGCCACTACCACCATGAGCTTTGTCCGTTCACTTCGAGTGAAACCGTTGCAAAGACTATCGTGTCGGTGCTATGCCGCGCCAGCGAGGTGGCAGGGCTGATGCTCGTGGTGTTTCTCACTCCCACTTCCGCTTCCAAGCCTAGCTGTGTGCACGGGGATAGACGAGGGGTAGCATCGTTGCCGTTGCAGCTGTGTTGTCATTACAAACACATTGTGCAGCAGTTGATAGGTGAGCGCGGGACGAAGAGGGGGAAGAAGGGAGATCAGACTGGAGATGCTGGGGAACGGTGTAAGGCCGAGGGTACGTATCGAGGCGACGCTTGACCTTTATGGGCCCCAACTGACGGCCTGAGTCATCGGCGAAAAAAACACCCTTTTAACCACAAACTTACCAGCAGTTACTGTCTGCTGTAACACCTTGATAAATACCATGGCCCAGAAAGCTTCAATTGAACCATGTCTTGCCGAGGGTGTATCGAGGCGACGACAGGGTAATTTCAGGGGAAATTGGACTTGTAAGAGTTGTGGTTGGCTATGCAGTGGAAGCGCTGGTGGAGAAGCTGCCCTTTTGAGAGCGGGAACAACGGCTGCTCTTGCAAGTTGCACCAAGGAAAAACCTCAGTCCAGGCATGCATGACCTGGTGCGGGTTGGCTTCGCCGTCAGCGAAGCGGGAATATATGCCGCAGCCGAGTCAGGGTCAGGGGCGCGACCTGAGCTTTCAACAATGCCGTACCGACTGAGAGTATTCGCGAATATGTTTTACGGATGAACGGGCCCGTCTATCCGCCGCGCTTCTTTCTCAGTCGCGCATTGATTCATGCCCGCTTTAGTCAAGTTCATAACATTTGCATCCATTGCAGGAATATAGGTTTCGCTTCGAAGAGTCTGACGGGCTCGTCTGACGCACGATCAAGCCAACTTTCCCGTATCCCACCAACAGCGGAGCGAGACATGTTGGAGACGCTTGCCGAGAGACCAGAACTTTCCCACAGAAGAAAACAAAACCCCCAAGCAAAAGTTGCCGGACGACTCCGCCCCTGAGAAACGGAGTTTTAATTAGATACTGTTCGTCCGAGAACCACGCGGTAAGATGCAAACGCTGGAGGCAAGGAGAAACGTCGGGTCGGAGGTCTCATCCTTATCCGCCCTAGGCTAGCGGGCCAGGGCACCATCAAGCACGACCCTCATATCTTTTGCGAGGCCCCCGGGGCCCCGGCACCCTCCGTCGTCGCAGCTCCAAACTCCCTTGTCGTCCAAGACAACTCCAAGACTGCTCGCTGGGTCCTGATGCTATTCTAGAGCTCCGGTATCCCGTTCTTTGAGTTGACGCCATTGCGCTCAGCGGGGACGAAAGGCGGAGAACACAATAGAGTGATCGCTCGGAGGAAATCAAGTTTGATTAACCGGGGTCGTCGTCTGTTGTCGTATCGAGATCTGGTGCCACGTTGTGTTGTAGAGTGAGTGGTGCATCAGCGCGCTGCCTGTCCACGGACCTCGAACGACGTCAGTAGTCAACAGAAGCTCAACATCAGCCAACATCGACGCAAGACCTTACCTTCCGCTCCGAACATCATAATTTGGGCCCCGAAGGGATATCCCCCTCCCGTTACGGCAGTGGCTGCTTCTGTGCGGACTCAATGCATCTGGCTCCCATCCACCATCTTCCGGTCGTGGAGCAAAGTAGTTCGACGGAGCATCTGACATCCCATATAATTGCGGCTTTCCCGTTGTCGTCCGTATCCTTCGGCGCAGCCACGATGACAAGACATAACCGAGGCGCTGACCATTGGCAATGGTTCGGCCGGCTATCTTGGGCTCCTGAGATTCGGGAGGCGGCGGCAGCTCCGCAGTTAGCCCCCTCACAGGGCTCGGCCGGCTTTGGATTTCCAAGCCGCCCGTTACTGTAGATGCATTCGAGCGACTTCAGTTCTTCCAGAATCACGAGCCCGGAAGCGCCAATGACCAAAGTGGGCACTTTCACCGTCGACGACCCAGAATGCTATGGTGAGTCGCTTGCCCCGGTTACCTGTAGTGATGTCCAGTGCGGTGGTGGTGTGGTGGCCTGTGCAATAACACCTGGGTACCTACAGTGGGGACCCAAAAGTATCCGAACTGTAGAAAGGTTGGGTGCAATTTCGTGTGTATTCATGTGTGTGTCTGCGGAGCAATTCCTGCTCCCTATGTCCTTGGTCTATGTGGGTACGTCCCTCAACACGGAAAAACCCACTTTTGGGTGGCCAGATCTGTCGAATTGACCGGGGTAATTTATGAGGGTTAAAAGTGCGTATATTGTGATGTGCGTGTAACTGTTGCGTTTTTTTGCGCCCAGCCTTTTACCCTCGACTTAGCCTGTAGGTGTTGAATTGGAGGGTATCCCATCAGTCGCGGCAAGGCTGCAGATCCACACAGTGTGCGGAGAAGTAACTAATAAGGGCCTAGCATAGCGTCTCAGATGTATAGTACTTCTTCTTGCAGCTATGTTTGGTAGGCTTGAAAGGTAACTGATAATGTAGCCTTTGATAGCTTTAGTAGTAATGCTTTGTAAAAAACAGAGGGGGAAATGCTGCTGCGCTGAAATTTGTACTGTGGGGTAAAAAGTGGACCCGCAGCCTTGCCGCGACTGATGGGATAACGCACACGAAGGGCGCCGCGGAGGGCGTCGGAGATAGGAGATATCGGCCGGCACGCCGGGCCGCTTGGCGGCAACGAAGGGCCTGCTGCGGGCTTCGTCCCGGGTAGTAGGCTTTGTGGTGGCCTTAGGCACCTAGAAAAGGGGCTGCTAAAGGCCTAGTCGGGTAGCAGGGTGCAGCTACAGCACACAAGAATAGTTACACACAGATTACTTTATAATATACTTAATATATACATAATTAACCTATTATAGTTACCCTTACTAATCTAATAATTAAGAGTCTTATACGCCTATATACTAATAATAATAAGCTTAGTAAAGCTATTTATAAGTACTAATAACGCTAAGATTAGTAATAATACTACTAAAATAGTTCTTAATGTAACTACTAATTAGGTCTTTTAGTTTAATTAGCTAAAGATAAAGGTAAAGGCCTATAAGCTATAGATTATAATTAACCTATTAATTACTATATATTAACTATATAAGACGCTTAAGAAATACCTTAAAGAGCTTATAAAGCCTTCTCTAAGTAACTACCTATAGGCTTAGATATACCCTATAGAATTAACGTATTTAGTAATAGCTACCCTAATAGCCCTAGAGCTAGGTACCTTATTACTACCTACTAATAATAATACGCTATATATATATAAAATAGAGGATCTATTACCTTTTAACCTTACCTTATACTATATATAATAAGTAGAGTATAATAAAGAGCTTAAAGTATAAGAAAAACGCTTTTAATAATATTATAACCTTTAAGAGTAGATTTACTACATAGTATTTACTAACTTAAAGCTTTACTACTATACCTTAGATAAGGAGGTTAATAAATAGGTAAAGGCCCTTAAGGCCTACATTAGTATATACTCTTTTAAATATAGAAACAACGCGTAGGTTGTATATAACGCTGTATTAACAGCGCCTATAAGAAAACCCCTTAGTAACTAATAAGACGTTAAAGAATAGACTATAAAGTAGGAAAAGGCACTCTATAAAGCCTCTATAAGTAGCCTACTATAGGCCTAAATACTAAGCCTATAGTTTACGCCTTTTATAATAGCCTTTATAAGATTATATATCTTAAGTTAGGTATATATATACTATAAAACCTATATCTATAAAGCTAAAAAGAATACCCTTATACTAGGGGGTATATTAGCTAACGTTAGATACTTCCTTTAGACTACGAATAACGTAGAGCTTATAAAAAGGGCTGCGTAAGGTGCTTTTAGCCTAACTAACCTTAGTAATAATACCTCTTAAGAAGAATATAGTAATAATAATAACTAGGCCTGTAGTAGCTAAGGCTGTAGCTATAGAGGCTATTAGTAAAGCTAACTACTAAGGGATTTTAGTATACTAATAGAAACCTTAACCTTATTGTTATTACCTATACCCTTATAAGAGGCTAGCATACATACAAAGCGTAAAAGGTCTAGTATAAGCGCTACTAAGATACTCTTTATAAAGTATACTAATAGCTACTAACTATACCTAGGCCTATAGTACTACATAGATAAGTATTTCTATATACTTCCTTACTTATAAAGGGATAGTAAGCTACTTAACTAAATAACTTAAGCCCTTATTAATAAGTAGGTTTAAAGTAACCTAGACCTTATAGAGTACTTAAGATAGGTTAGATAAGTAGCTAACTTACCTAACTAACTATATAGTAGCTACTAAGGGAAGCTATCTTTAGTATTCTTTTATACTACCTATAGTTAATACTACCTTATAGGATTAGCTATACTAGACTTAGGCTTAATAGTATATATTTTTAATAATCTTTTATAGTTTAAGACGCTAAGAGCTGCGCCTTATAAAGACTTCCTATAGGCTAGCGTATAATAACTACCTATTAAAGCATATAGGACTATAGAGATTAACCTAAGGGTATATAGTAATAGTATTATAAAGCTTACTTTATTTAAAGTTACCTTATACCTTAGGTTAGCTATAAATCTTATATTCTTTAAGAAACTTAGGTAATAAAGACTTGAGTAGGATAATAGCCTAGAAAATAACTACCTATAAAGAGTAAATAAGTCTTTTATTATATATATTAATAAAATCTATAATTAATAAGTACTTAACTACTAGTCTTTTAGCTTAGAGGCTATGCTTACTATAGCTATGCTACTACTAGCTATTTAGTTAGATAAAGTACCTCCTACGCATAGGAGATATATATATATAATAGCTATACGCTAGAAACCTATTCTTAGTAACCTTATTACTTAGTATAAGCGCCTTAGGTACCTAGGCCTAGAAGTACTTAAAAGGATTATTAACGTAGCCTATAAAGTATACCTTTATAGTATTAAAGGTTAATAAATTACTATAGTAGACTACAACGCCTACGCTTAAGGTAAAGCTTATTAAATAGTCTATTAAAGTCTATAAGAGTTAGCTACTTAAGAGCAGCCTAGTAACTACTTAGTAATTAACTTTTATAAGCTTAAAATTAGCTATATAAGGTATAAGTCTTATATACTAATTTCTAATTAAAGTAGTAGCCTTACCTAGGACTTTCACCTTTATTAAAGGACTATAGATATATGACTTATAATAATTATAAACTTCCTTACGCTCCTTAATACCTAATATAACTACAACGTAAAGATTATTAAGATAGATAATAAACTTCTTTACTACTATAAAATTATTATAAGCCTTAAAGCGCGTAGTATATACCTTAAAGTAAGCACCCTAAATACCTAAGTATAGAATAGTACTATAGAGTATATTATAGCTATTATAAAGTAAAGAGTATATAGTATAGTAATTAATGTAAGCCTTTTAGATATACTTTAGCCTAAAGTATATACTATAGCTACCTATCTTTATAACTATATACTATAGGTAGCCTACGCCTAGAAGACTCTATACTAACTATAGTATAAGTACTTCTAAATTAATAAAAAGGCGCCCTATGTAAGGCCTAACCTTTTATACCTTTAAGTATATAGTTATAAAGTATATGTGCTTACTATAGACGCCTAGCTTTATAAATAGCGAAGGTAATAACTTACCTTATATACTTAGATTAGATACCTTATTAGCTATAGTTCTAGTAACTTCTTTTATATATAGAACCCCCTTTATAGTAAAGTATTTATAATATATAATATTATCTTTAATAAAGGTACTATTTTTAATAGTAATCTTAAAGGCCTTATTAAAAGTATATAAGAATTAGACCTTAACAAAATATAGTAAATAATTACCTACCTTGTGTGTAAAGAAGCGTATAAGATAAGCTTTATATATAGCGCTAATAAAGAAGTAGATAAGATTATAGAATATACTAAGTAAGCTAGGGGGGTAGCCTATAGTAGCTCTACCTTTTATAGCTATAAAGTTAAAAGGCTCTTAGGGGTTTACAGCTGTAAAGACTAAAGATCTAAAGGCCTATAAGAAGGCTACCTTAATAAGCTCTCTAACTTAGTACTACATACTAAAGTAAGATTCTAACTAATAACCTTACTAGGAACGCTACTAAGAGCGTCTTTCTTTACCACGCTTATAACTATGCTAGGCGTAAGGGGGTAAGAAAGGGGATCTTATCTACCTAAAGATAGTAAAGATACTATACTAATATAAAAGATGTAGCTAAAGCTATTATATAAGTCCTTTAAGGCTATATTTCTAGTAAGATATCTATAATAAAAATAAAAGACTAAGTAATAATTAATAAATAGTACTTATATACTACTGAAGTAGGCTAGCTACCTAAACCTAGTAGTAAGTATAGATTAACTTATAATTAAATACTTTAATAGTATAGTAGATAATCTAAAAGCATATATAATAGGGCTTTAATAGCCTATAGTTGTATAGCCTTTAGGCTAGAAGTAGTTAAAGGTAGATAGTAAGGGGCTTCCTATGTACTCTACTAAGCATACTTATAGGTATAGTAACAACGTAAGAACTATTACTAAAGCAGCTACTTCGCGTAGTACCTACTAGAAAGACTTACCTCTTCTTCCTACATTACATAATTAGCTAGTAACTTACCTACTTAAAAGCGCTTTTTAAGAAGCTAAAGAGAGTTACTTATAGGGTTATAAGCTTTTATGCTTATAGTAAGAGGTTTCTAAAGCGTCTACACGCGGTAATTAGATTCTTAGATGCTATTAGGTATATATATATAAGCTTAATAAGCATAGCTACCTTATAAAAGTAAAAG
>PUHP01001247.1:0-10167 GCA_006783085.1 Colletotrichum shisoi | reverse complement strand
GGGGGGGGGGGGGGGGGGGGGGGGGGGGGGGGGACTGACTTTGCCCAGTGCTTCGCATGGCATACTCCGAAGAATCCAACAGGCTATGGCCGGTGGCGATGGACAAGCTGAAGCGTTGGGTGACGGAGTACTTCGTGCACTTGAACCGGCTGATCACTAACAAGCTCGACGGGACGTTGAATGACGAGGTTGCCCGTCGTTTCGTGCTCGAAGTGGTCGAGACGGATGCGTTGAGGGGACACGAGCTCTCAAGCAAGGAGGAGGACGTCGAGTCGCTTGTTCGCATCTTCGAAACATGGCGGCGCGGCGCTACAGGGTCGACCGACTTGGATACCCGGGATAACCCGCGGTTTTGCGATTTCCTGGTCATCGACGAGGACGCCCTCCGCTCCCTCGCGGCTCTGCCCGACGAGACGCCGCACCTGGGGCCCGTGTGCCGGGCAGATAGACGTGTATGGTTCTTCGTTTGCTTCTTCTTCTTCTTCTTCTTCTTCTTCTTTTCCCGTTGTCCGTGGCTGATCTTGATGCGGGACCAAGGCCCGGATCGGTTCCTACATCGACTCATACGTCTGGCTCGTGGACTCGCGCGCCGTGAACCGCTATCACGGCGTCGAGGACGGCGACAACTACGACGGCTGGATGAGGTTGTGCTCCGAGGACATTCATCACGCTTGGTTCGAGAAGGCCGGGAGAAGTGCGAGCGACTACTGGACCTTTGAACGGCGTGAGATCCCGGAGGGGTCGGGGATCAAGTGGTATCAAGCGCGCTGAGTACAGCATCTCGACTGAGTGTGTGCCGATACAGAGACATAGACACTGTCGGCGAGGCTTGTAGCAGTGTTGGCGCAACTGGCTTATTTGCAACTGGAGGATTCTGTATTGTATACCATGCAGTCTTTAGACAATAGAGTCCGCGTAGAGTCAAGTGCCTAAAGAGGCTTGACACTCACATAAATGTGACTGAGAACTTGGTTCAAGAACGGGCCCTTGAAAACTTGTACACCTACAAACCGACACTTTTATCCATCGCGTGACAGGGGGGGGATTCTGGATTCTGTTCAAATACCAGGGACCATGGAGTGGTCAGAACTCATCGTATTTTGCCAACTTTTTCTACAGCCAGACCAACATCCCCCTCTCCCGGGCTCTCGCTTCCGCAGCGTTTTGCCGCACACACACACACACACACACACACACACACACACACACACACGCGCGCGCACTCGCTCACGCCTTGGGAGGCAGCACGGTCGGGACGGGGGGACGGGTCGTCGTCCGTGGCAGCTCGGGCACGACGGGCGTCGGGATGCAGGCGCAGGCGCTGCTGACCCGCTCGACGGGCTTCTTGTTGTTGTTGTCGTTCTCGACGCAGGCCTCGGACGCGTACTCGGGCAGCAGGCTCTCCTCGGTCCGCCGGCGGGCGGTGAAGTTGCCGCAGAACCCGACCGACTCCTCCAGGCGGCCGGGCACGCCGCTGGCGCGCAGGGCGCGCAGGCAGTTGTCGGCGTTGCAGACGGGCGCCCCGGGGCACTCCTTGGAGGTCATCTTGACGACGAAGCTGCCGCGCTCGATGGTGTGGACGAAGACGAAGCCGGACCTGAAGTTGGCGTAGGACGACCACGAGCCGGCGAACTGCACCTTGCCGCCGCCCTCCTCGTCGTCGTCCTCGGGGTAGATGTCGAAGAAGCCGGCCTCGCAGATGCCGGCGCCGGTCGGGTCCCCGGTGACGCTGGAGACGTCGAGCACGTTCAGGCCGTTGCCGTAGTTGGACTGGTACAGGTACCCGCCGACGACGTACTGGTTGTGGTCGATGGAGCGCGTCTTGCCGGCGTAGTGGCCGGTGTAGACGGGGTTCTCCAGGTCGCGGATGTCCAGGATGTGCGTCGTGGGCAGGCCCCGGGTCATGGGGCCGACCTTGGCGTCGCGCTCGTCGAACTCATCGTCGAGGAAGAGGTACTCCTGCCAGGTCTCGTTGTTGACGACGCCCTGGTGGACGTACTGGGCGCCGGGGTAGTCGCTGACGGAGATGATGTTGGTGACGTTGCCGTTCTTGTCCGTGACGTCGTAGATGGTCAGCGTGTCCTCGTTGTAGCCGTAGCAGATGTCCCTGCCGTAGTAGCGGGCGTCGGGCCCGCGGTAGACGAGGCACTCGGCGTCGTGGACGTAGCCGTCGCCGGCGGCACAGCCGGGGCTCGTGACGTTGGTGGGGTCGCTGATGTCGAGGAAGATCAGACCGCCGCGGCAGGGCAGCTCGTCTCGGACGCGGATGGTGGCGTTCCCGCCGACGGAACCGCAGGCGATGGCGTAGTTGAGCTCGTGGTTGACGACGATGTTGTGGGTGCGGCCGACGGGGAGCTCGTCCCAGTGGCCGGTGAGGTCGGCCTGCGTGAGGTTCTTGGGGTGAGCCGGGTCGAGGTCGAGGACCTTCTTCATGTCGAAGAACTGGACGCCGTGCTTGATGGCCTCGGAGCCGATGACGACCATGTCTCCGACTATGCGGATCTCTCTCCAGTTCGAGCCGATGGAGTCGTACTGGGGGAGACGGCCGAGGTACACCAGCTTTCCCTCCTTGCTGATCTCGGCGAAGGCGGTGCCGTCGTATTGTCCAATGGCAACGAACTCCCTGCCATTAGCAGAGGTCCAACCCCACGACGAAGATCCCCGTCCGCCCCAGCTGCCAAGTTGCTCGTGGGACAAGAAGTGGTAGAGGTCAATCTTTTTGTGTGTGTGTGGACGGGGTCAGTCTCAACGGCCAACCATGGGGAAACGACGCAACAGGTATATATATCAAGAGGGCGTTACGTTACGTACGTTTCTGCACCGGAAGGTGTTGCTGACATCGCCGGGGATGGCGGCGGCAAAGCCGTTGACACACGGGGTGTAGCCGAGCTCAGGGTAGCGGGCGCTGTCCATCAGACCGGCCTCGGACTCGGCCTCCCATTGAGCCTTTTTTTTTCAAAAATAAAAAAATAAAACCGTCAACAGAGCTGTTCAAGGCATCATCATCGTTGGAGTGGAATTTCCCGCGTGAGCACTTACCATCTTGATGCCCATGATGCGGTGGTGAACCTCGCCAGAAGCGTACTCGGCCTTGGTGCCGGCGCCGGCTGCGCTGCTCAAGCCGATCATGGCAGAGCCCAGAAGGGCTGCGGGGTTGATGCGGACCATGATGACGGTGTTACCTTGTGTCTGTCGTAGGCTCAGCAAAGAGTACCACGGCTTTGTCACACGAAACTGTCACTGAAGGGAAGAGGTGGCTGCGAGTAGTAAGACCAAGGGAGCAAATGCTCCTCAAGCAAACACCACGCCCGGATCTATAAGTACTCACCGAACAAGCAAGTCAGTCTCCTTCGGTCGTCATGCCTCCTGCCTCCATCCACTAACCAACTACAGATCATAAGATGGCTATTGTTTTCCCCCGCATGACAGCCGTGGCAAAAACGTTTGCTGTGGGGAATGCCACGACCTGTCGTGATTCTAGGGAAGGCTGGCGAAATCCAGGCGTCGATGCTACTATCTGCCTCCAGTTGAGCCCCGAGGGGGAAGGGAAGCTTCCAAGATGGAGCGATGCTACCGCGAAAGCTTGGCCAAAATCAAACCATGTGATAAGCAGTGCTTGGTACCATACGCCGGGGATCAAACTGACCTTGGCGGCCTTGGCACTGCAGCACGCCGAGCATCGCAGAGTCTTCCCAACCAAGCCCGGCGCGCCTCGCCGCGCAACTAGTTTCTAGAGCTGTCTGCTTCTGGAAGGTGAATACCGGCTTGGCTACTTACGTTATTAGGCAGGTGCGGGATAGTATTGATATGTTTGTTATCGACAAGCCCGAGGTCCCGGGTCAGCGGGGGGATGGGGGACTCGGGAGAATGCATTAGAGCTCCCCGGGTTGAGCGATTCCCGGGGTGGCAACTCAGCGGCCGCTGGGGCTTAGGCGGCTTTTACTTCAATGGGGAATGTGGAATGTCAGCTGCAGGCCGGTTGAATCCCATGTCTCTGTCAAAGATGACGGTGGACCTGACGACTCGGGGGGTGGGAGGGAGGTTGGTAATCGCAACTTGGCTAGGCGTCTCTTCCAGGAAATGGCAACTTTGCGAGGTTTTCATCCATAACCAATTACAACCAAAGGATAACTGATTGGACTCTTGTAGCCGAGCCTTTGCCAATATCACTATCAAAAGCGGAATGGAACAGGTTTGGCGGCCCATCATAACCATCTGGTGTCAGAGGCGCCACACAGCCAACGAGGTATACTTGGAATGAACTGCAGCTGCCGTCATTACATCGTTGTTTGACAAAAGATACCGGTTGTGAATATGTACGTGTGTATGACGTGTGTATGTTCAAGGTTGATGGATGGAGAATGGCGTAAAAGCCACACTCTGTGAGCTGGTGTAAAGAGCGAAGTCTACACCGGTCAGAAGTGAACAGCAATAGACCACTGCGTTCGGTGTCTTAAGCTGTTCAAGCTGACATTGTTCCCAGGTTCCCCTTTTCGAGTTAAATATCAGCTCAGCTTTAGGTCTTCCTCAGTTACGGTTGCAGATCTTGCCAGGGCTGCTTTGATTTCCTGTTTTCGGTAGGACACACTATTCGTAGGTGATTTGATCGCATGGGAGGAGGTTAGATGAAGTCTGAGCAAAGCAAAGTTGGGCCGAAACAAAGAAGCCCCTTCCCATCGTACCGACAGAGCCGCACGCCATATCGATCGACGGACGACGGACGCGAACTGTTACATTGGCGTTGCCCTGCAGAACGCGGAGCCAGCCCGCATGCCCTTACATTAGTCTCTCTACTCAAGGGTGTCCTTATCCGTGAGAAAAGGCTTAGCCTGAGCACGCGATCGAGTTTATAACGACTTGACCTAGGACGTTCCCGACTGACCCCATGCCGCCTCCGCACCAAGCGGCCCGGAGTCTACGACCAACTAAAGAAGAATCCCCCGCCATCCTGGCAGCTGGTGGTTTACTTCTTTAACTTGAGGTGGCATGAGCCACGTTGAGTCGTCCACAAATAACCCCTGGGGAACAGATGTGAGCCGAGTGGGTACCTCGACCTCACCGTTGATATCTTGGTTGATGGAACCAGATGGGTGTTGACTGCAGCCAATGACAGAATACACTAACCTGCTAATCCCCAAGTTTCTTATCTTTGTGTGGTTATCTTTCTTATGAACACAGTTGCTCTGTTTCCTCCCGCATATGGAGCTGTGAAGAGTGGGACACAAACTACATCCAAGGTCACATGGTCGGATGGCTCCATCAGAGACTTACATTCTGTGTAGATTACAGCTGTGAACTGGCTTTGTTCATGAATCAGACTCGGCTGTTACATGCTGTGTAGCAGTATTGTTATCATTACACCTCTTGATCTTTGATTTCGTCCCTGGGATGAAACAAAACATTGAACATAGGTTGCTTCAATCGAGAATCCATCGTCATGAACAGCTCTCACGGGCGCACTGGATTACTGGTGATTAGGGTGCCAACCAAGAAAAGCAATAGCAGCCCATTCTTATAGAGTCCTTTTGGTAGAACTAACAAGCCGTGGAGTCGATGTTCATTTAAACCCACCCACGTGGTAAGCAGTCTTTACGGCGACAGCGATTCCCGACTGAGAACCTGGCGATATGTCTACCACTGCGAGAAAGAACAGCTTCCAGGACTTGATCCTGAAATATATGATATACCGATTTTAAGTCGAGCCACACAGTTTCGTCTTGATCGTTAGTGACGCGAATGTAGTCATGGCCGTCCTGACGAACAGAAGAAAGTTGGCTTGTTCGAAACCCTTTTCATAATCGCCCAACAGACCGTGTGGAATAATACGACAAACACGGGTTAGACGGCCCGGAATGGACCATTTATCCGTCTACACCTCTTGCGGTAAAGGCCATGTGATGACACACCTCGCGCCAGGCAGCTTCATGCGGAACAGCCAACCCTGCGAATCGTGAACCTCCCTGGCAACCCGTTGCAGCCAGGCGGTGGGCACGACGGGGAGCCAGAACTCGCACGTCTCGCTCCTTATGAGCTCCATCCCCGTGGCCCACGACTGTCGACCGCCCTCCCCGTCACCGGCGGCGAGCTGGGCGTGGGCCAGAGACACATGGATCACCGCCGCCGCGAACCCGCCCCCCGACCCGAGGGTGTGCATGCGCTGGACCTCCTCGAGCGCGGACTTCCACCGCAGCACAGCCCGGCCGCGGTCCGTCCCGGAGTGAGCGATGCGAGCGGCGGCGAGGAGCGCGCGCATGTGGAGCTGCTGGTCGTGCAGGTCGTGCGGCCCGGGAAGCGCGGCCCCCTCCGGCTCCTCGAGCGCCGACTCCGCCGCGTCCAGCCTTTCGAGTCCGATGTTGGCTTCCGCCGAGGCGAGGATCAGCCGTCGGAACTCGCGGCGCAGGCGTTGGGAGGAGTTCATGATGTCCAGCTCTGCGCGGGTCATCTCGGCGGCGGTCGCGTATTCCCCCATCTCGCAGTATATGTCGGCGAGTCTGCCGACCAAGACGCGGCGCGTGCTGCCGCGCATCGGCTTGCTCGTGTCGAGGGACAGGATCTGCTCCAAGGAGTCCCTGGCCGCGCCAAAATCTCCGACCGACTGGAAGAACCGCGCCGCCGTGCTCTGGAGCCGGAACGTGACCTCGATGTCCAGGGTCGACAGCGGCTGGTCCGCTTTCCAGCCGTAGATGGACGACGGCACGTCTCTGTCGTAGCACTTGATCTTGTTCTCCATCTGGGAAATGTGAAGGCGTCCCTGCAGTGCGTGGTCCCGGCGGGTGGTCGGACACGGTCCTCGCCAGGCGAAGTCGCGTATGTACGACTCGGACTTGGCGAAGTCTGCGTCGACGCGATATAGGGTGCTGCGGAAGAGTGCAACGGAAGCGTGGAGATAATATGGCATGGACTTCCGCAGGAGCCCTTTGGCCTGCTCGACGGCAACACGACGTATGGCAACCGAATCTCTTTCCCCAAAGTAGAGAAGGGTCTCCAGAACTTGGACTCTGAGTGACGGTGGTATCTTGTGTTGTTCTGTGACTCTCTGTACTATCGGCCAGACAGCCTGTTTGAGCACAGGTGACCTGCAAAATAGAGTGAGTGATGGCTGTTCAAACACATCTCGAGACGTAAACGACGGCATACCAGTCTGTGTTGCCCTCGTAGCAGGGGGGGCAAGCATAGCAAATGAGTTTCAAGGCTGCATCTCCGAGTTCATCGGCCGTTCTAGGATGTAGGATGCGCGACAAATTCGACGCATAGTCGGGACAAAGAGACCATACGACGGTAGTGTCATCGAGCACGCGTCTGATGATGTACGGGCTTTTCGCGGCGCGAGAAAGCTGAATTCGATCAGACAGGATGCTGATGAGCTCCGATGGGAGACCAAACTCGGCAGCGGTGACGGTCTGGATCTCTCCATTGCTGTCCCATCTCCTCTGCGGCAAACGAACGCTCTTCAGAAGCTTCTCTGGAATGTCAGAGCCGCCGAGCGCATGGAGGAGGAGTAATAGCTGATCTGGGGCCGGCAGTAATATATCCGCGTACCCGGCAAAAAGATTCAGATACGAGGAGGGCAGCGTCGAATCTGAAACAATCATGAGCACTTTTTACAACTATACTCAGACACCAGAGCCTACTGACCAAGTAGTTGGCTTAATATGAGACGCTGCACAAGCGCTGTATAGTCTTCATGCCGCGGGGCGAGAGAAGCCAAATGATGGAATACCTCCTCATCGTCCAAGTTTAGGTATCTCTCGTAGCTGTTGAGCGTAAGTACATTTATCTTTCTTCCTCGGAAACGTTCCACCAGGTACTCGACTAAGTCTCCTTACGTTGAGGATGGGATGTCCAGCGGAAGCCAGAGGATCGACCCGAGGCCACCGAGTTTCCGAGCGAGCTGGAGATACTTGCTCCCACAGTTTCGAATCTCGGTATAGTTGTAGTTTTTATGAAACATTTCGGCGAGTTGAGGGGGCTACTAGAGCTTGGGGGCTCAACTTGGACCTAAGGAATATCACGACGCAAGCAAGTCGTCGACGCAGCTCGGTGCTGACACGGCCGTCAGAGGACACCCAAACTCACCAACAGCATCGCCGAATAGTTCGCGTATCCTGTTCACGGGCGTTTTTCGACTGTTTCGGTATCCGTAGATGGCTCTTGTAACCTTGTTTGTTCCCAGTTCCGGTGGGCCCTCTGAATCGACCGGGATGGATCGTGAAGGTAACGATGGACCCCCGGCTCTCGGCGGAGACCAAAGGCCTTCGTCGTCCTCGAAAGCCCTTTGAGCGCGTCTTTTTTTTTCTTCTTTTCTTTCTTCTTCCTCTAAATCTATTTGTTGCTGTATCATTTCTTGTTTTGTTTCGTTGTTACGGATACAACTGCAGCCATAGCAAAAACTGCTTGCCATCAGACATGGGCCCTTCACCGCCCAACGAGCTGGACAAGTCCAAGCCCAGTCCTGCGCCGCAAACATGCGAGGAAACGCCTCTCCTCCGGGAACATGCGAGCAGCCCAAACTCGGCAAAGCCCCGTGCCGTCTCATGGGCTTCGATCCCTGGGAAGTGGCAGCTGGCCGTCCTCGTCGTGGCCCGTCTGGCCGAGCCGTTGAACGGTCTTTGACGTCCTACCTCTTCTACCAACTGCAATGGCTCAACCCGGACCTCGACCCTGCCGAGATACCCAAGCAGGCCGGTTACCTCACTGCCGTGTTTGCAGCGGCGCAGTGCCTCACGTCCGTCTGGTGGGGGCATGCCGCGGACAACCCGAGTCTGGGCCGCAAGCGCGTCTTGGTGATCGGGCTCGTCGGCTCGGCCATGTCTGCGTTGGGCATGGCTTTCTCGACGTCTCTATACGCTGCCTTCTTCTTCCGCTTCTGTGCCGGCGCTCTTAATGGGAATATCGGTGTCCTCAGGACCATGGTCTCGGAGATTGTCGTTGACAAACGGTGTGTAAAATTCTCTCCTGGAGCGTCATTCTAGCATTTACAGATCGGTGACTAAATGATGCTGACGCGGTCACACACACACACACACACACACACACACAGGTACCAACCTCGAGCATTTCTTCTATTGCCCATGTGCTTCAACGTTGGCGTCATCATCGGGCCACTTCTGAGTGGATTTCTCGCCGATCCTGTTCGCACTCTCCCAGGCCTTTTCGGGCCAGACTCGCTCTTCGGCGGTGCTCATGGTGTTCAATGGATGAGGGCTTTCCCATATGCGCTTCCCAACCTGTCCTGTGCAGTCATTCTGGGAACCGCAACTCTCGGGATCATCTTGGGTCTCGACGAAACGCATCCGCAACTGAAGCATCAGCCGGATGCTGGACGTAGGCTGGGCAAGCACATCATGCGTACCACTCTGCGACGGGTGCCGGGCTACAACCACGCTCCAGGAGCCATCGGTATTCCGTCCGCCTCGGTCCAAGGACCTGTAGACGAGGAGATTGGTGCACCGCCGACCAAGCCAAAGAGGAAGACCCGGGCCCCGTTCGGTGCCATCTTGACGAGACAAGTCTGCCTCAACATGCTGCAGCGGTTTCTTCAATCCCTGCACGTCTCGGCATTCAACTCCATCTTCTTCAGCCTCCTACCGACGCCCAGGGCGGGAAACAACAACTTCCACCCGCCGTTCCGCTTCACCGGCGGCCTCGGGCTCTCCAGCGAGAAGATCGGGTTGGCCAACACGACGATCGGCATGGTCGGGATACCTCTACAGCTGATTCTCTATCCGAGGCTGATCAGCAAGCTTGGTGTCAGGCAATCCTACCGCGTATTATTCCTGCCGCTCAGCATCGTCGCGTACTTTACGCTGCCCTATCTCGTACTGCTGCCCGACGATGCCGTCCTGATCTGGACGTGCCTGTCGGCCGTGCTGACGATGCACGTCCTGTCTCGAACGTTTGTCAACCCGGCGACCACGCTGCTTGTCAACGACTCGGCCCCGAGCCCGGACCTGCTCGGGACGGTACACGGTTTGGCATCCAGCATCTCGAGCGCAGGTCGGATAATGGGACCGACGGCCGGCGGCGCGATGCTCAGCTGGGGCCTTGCCCACGACCTCGTGGGGTTGCCTCTGTGGCTGTTGGGGGTTTTGGCCGTGATCAACTGGGCTGTTCTCTGGTGGATCGACGACGTGAGCATGTCTCACTAAGATAGACGGGTCATTGGGG
>PUHP01001242.1:0-13589 GCA_006783085.1 Colletotrichum shisoi | reverse complement strand
GTGTTAGGTATCCTAGTTTAAGGTTTTTAATATACGTTTTATACGCGCGTTTACCCTAGGTTAGGTTTAGCTTAACTTAAACTATATTAAGGAAGTCCTTTGCTATAAGCTTGCCTTAGACCTTAGGGACGTTAAAAGTATAAGCCTAAAAGTAGGCTACTTACTAGTCCTTATACTAGCATGTAAGGTTAACTCCTCCCTTTATGCATTTAAGAACTTATTAATACTCCTCTCTAACTATAGAGAGAGTACTAAGGTTATTTAGTATAAGGTTTGCTTTTAAATAGTAAAGGGTTTATTAGACTATAGCTTTACTATTAGTGCTTACCTCTAGGTGTGTAGTTATAAGGAGATTAACGCTTACTATCTTAGTTATCTAGTTAAGTACTATATAAAGGCTTTTAACTTACTAAGTACGTAATAGAGCTATTATACTGTAGGACTTAATAGTAATGTTTTAGTCTTTTGTAATATCTAATTACAAGATTGTAGGTCTCTTAGGGTTATTAAAAGGATATAGCAGTTGCTTAGGAGGAGGAGTTATGCCTTTAGTAGTAGGAGGAGTAGGGTATACCTTATCCTAAGCGCTTTTACAATTGCAGTATGTCTAAAGGTTAGATTTATACTACTATTTAGCTATAGCTTGTTTTTTAGCTACTAGGTCTTTAATTATTAGGATCCCTTCCTTAGTAAGGGATTCTAATAGTACGTCTTTAAGGTTAGGGTTAATAAGTAACTAAACGCCTAACCCTTAGTATTAAGATTTTAGCGCTTAGTACTAGGTTAGCTAGTTACATTAACTAGTTAGTTTAACTATATTAAAGAGTATAGTAATTTAGTTTAATATATTAGTAAATAGGAGACTAGTTAAGATGTACTCTTTGTAGAAGGGTATTATTTAACAATTAAAATTAGATACATAATAGTAAGTAAAACTAGGCTTATAACTATTATAAGTTAGAGTATATAGTGAGGTATAGGAGAATATAGGAGAAAGATGCTTAATTCTAGAAATAAGTAAGGGAACGAAATGCTACTAGATATATACATATAGGCACGTAAAGGAGCACGTGACAGGACTGATTCAGGGAGCTTCTGATGTACGAGGATATTCCTGTGACATATCACGATATCATTGCCTTGTAGCAGCATCAAGAACAGCGTAGACAAGTCATCCGAACAACGGGACCAAGACGGAGAAGAAAGGAGAGGGCGACAACAACAACGACAACAACAACGAAATAACAGCCAAAGCCTGAACCTTTGCTTCCACAGCAACTGGGTCCCCACGAGAGGCACCCTCGAATTGCACTTCGACTCCAAGGGCATCCAGACGTCTCTCGCAGGCCAGGACCCGCCAGCACACAAGGAAGACGCTCAAGTGCTGACGCTCAAGTGCAACCGAGTCACATTCCCAACTGCCAATTCATCCTCCTCCCAGCTACACACATAGGTCTTCATTGGCGTGGGCCTCTACTTTGCCGCCATTACCTTAATCAACGTCGCCGTCGAGACGTACATATACTACAACCGGTCGGTGTTGCGGTCGCAGTCAATAGAGCCAAGTTGGAGGAACATGCCGCTCTCAACGGAGCTGGGCCGCATTGCGCTCCTATACGGCAATGCAGCATCATCAGTTGTCAACCTAGCCGAATCTGCTGCCCCATTATTGCTCTCTAATATAAGGGAGAACATACTGCCACTATGCCGTCACACTGCTGCTCTCACGCACAGAATTGAGGCGATCTGCAGCAACTACAACGCCATTCTAACCGACGCCATTGGGTCCCTTGCCGCCCTGCAGATCCAGGCGTCTTCATGGATCGTAGCCAGCGCCATAGATGGGATGTAAGTGAAGGGGCTGCTCTACTGCTGGCAAGCAATCAACCAGGAAGACCATGACGACGAAGACCATAATGACGACCACAACAGAGATGAATATGATACAGTCGCCGTGTATTCCTGTGTTGCAGAGCTGCTCCGACAGTAGGGCAATACAGACAGCGCCGGATTACTGTCGCCAGCTGTAGGACAAGCGCACAGTATCAAGATCCAACTGCGCGACATAAGGGCGCAGCAAGACTAGATTGTGCACCCGCTTGAGGAGTTCCTCCGGTCTGCTGCTTCTTCTTCAAGTGCTGTGACGAGGATTAACCCCCAAAAGATGTCAGCCCTGGTATCTGCTATAAGAAATGAGACGGACCCTAAGTTTGACAGGCTGCTGGGGAGAATCGTGCTGTGGCAGGAGGCGATGGAATTAGCTGGGGCGAAGCAAACTTTGCTTGAGGCGCAACTCTCGGCGTTGGCCGGAGCCGAGTGGGTTACATGGCCGGGCGGGCATGCTGTACTGTGGAGACTTCCGGCCATGGACCGGATGGTGGCTGATTTGGAGGGAACGATCGAGGCGTTAGGGGGGGAGGGGGCGGGGGGCTCACTAGAGGGGGCACCTGGGGCCCACTAGCGCCTCAACGAAAGGACTCGTGCTGTGCTGGGTCCTGCGCTGCACTGTCGAGGTACCTGGCACCTAGGATATGGCTTACATAAGACGACCCAGAATCTCTGGGTGCGTCTTACTAAGCAGACATTGAAGAGGGAGGTCGAATTCATCATCAACACACCACGTCTGGGTGCTGACGAAGCATCGCAATTGCTGAAAGTGGTGCGATAAAAAGGGACGTAACGTGACCTTTGGCATCTTGCTCGTGAAAAACCAATACTTCAAGTCATCCTCCAGTTGGGCAAAGAGCCACTCAATAGGGGTTTTGCCTCCAAGTTGCTCACTTCGATGAACAGCGAGGAGATTGAGGATATCGCGAACGATGATGCCCTCATAGTTGCTGCCTTCGGAGTGAAGGCCCGTGGGAATTTGGTGTGGTCGAATACTGCTGTTCCATGCGTTGACGATAGCCTCAATTGACGGCAGCGACGGGACGGTGACGATGAGAGTAATGGGCCTGTGTGTACGTACGCAAGGGTCAGCAGTGGACGCGAAATCTGAATAATGGGTGGGCTCGCCAGCGAAAGCCCGGGACCGGAGTCTGTAGAGGATGGATCCACGCCACATTTGGAGGCAGATTGATTAGCAGGAGTTGGAGGCAGGGTATCTTCGCCCTTTTTCACCCCCGTCAGGATGGGTGATGAAAAAAGGCACATTCACTGGATTGCGAAACAAGAGAGTCTGCTGCAGTGATAGGAGAAGAGATACCGGCATGTGTGCGGGCGCATAAGTTGCCTCGGGACTGGTAGCGGCCGGTGTCGGAGTAAATTTTGTGGGTCCCGGGCCGGGCCGGGTGTCTCGGACCTTCGAGGTTCACGGGGCTCGGACGGCTCGGCTTGTACCAGAGTAACCTGTTCTAAACGAGGGTGAGCAGGTGAAATTGGGGTTTCTGGTCACTTGCTTCAGTTATCACTCAGATGTCCAACACACGCAAATACATAAGTAGTGCAACAAGCCCGGACAGACTCAGGAGGGTCATGGGACAGGTAAGGTACAGGATCATGTCACTAGTCAACGCAGGTCCGAGGCACCACGTAAGCTCCCGCAACTGCTCCGTTGCGGCCGCCCAGTATTGAAGCCACAGGTGACTTGCCGTTCCTGAGACCTAAGATTGCCTCTGATGGTCATTTGCCAGCTTAGCGCAGTCCGTGAGATGCGTTACTAGGTCATGCAACTATGCTGCAGTGGTTTAACGTGCTATACTAGGCATTACGACGAGCGCCTGTAGGAGTATCCCTGGCGGTCCATTCTCGAGCGAGAGGAGGCGGGGGCGATACTGAGAAATTGCCGTCTTCGATGATTTTAAAGGATTCAACCTTGGTCAGCAGTTGAGAATTGCCAAAAAGGGCGAGAGACACCGCATGCTACGGAGATTGGCATCCAGTTGGACTGCTTGTTAAGAAACGAACGGCCCCGTCTTACTAAGAGTCTCTGACAGGAGACACTATAGTTTAAGCCAATAGAATTTACCTGTAAAGGCAATTCACGTCTCAACGATAGCCTGGATGTTCGGCCTACCTACCCCTAGCATAGTGTGCTACCAACGATAAAAGTCTTGAATGTATAAGTGAAGTATGCTAGCCAGTACATGTACACCCTGCAGCTTCGCCAGTGGAAATGACCTGACCATCACACCCTTAAGGCAGCCTCCTTCTTAGGGGCTTAGCTGATGCAACATCGCACCGGACCTAGGATATGGCTCGCAGGAATGCTTTTTATCGAGACCCCGAGGGCCGGCTCCTGCCGGCAGCTCGAAATCTCTGCCAGAGTATAGCAATTCGGGAACCGCTGTAAATAATCGCGGAGCTTGCCATGACACTGCTATCTACCAACGGACGGGATCAGTATTCCGCTCTAAGCTCTCTAAAGATGAGAAGAAAGGTCGCCAACAAGATTGTCCCATTGGGATTCTTTCATGCTATAGGCAGGATTCCGACCTTCGAACCTAGATGTTCGTACGTTGGAGTCTAGAAAGACGAACGGCTAGACTTCGCCCAGGCGTACCTAGTAACCACTGAGTGGCTTCCCAAGTTAATAAAATCGCTGAAAATGGAAAACTTTCGTCTTAGCTATACTGAACATTCTAGTGTGCCTAATTTGCCTCATACAAAGTGGTGCTAATGTTAAGTACATTGCATATACGAGACGAAAGGTACCAGGAAGTCCGAGCACAGCTCGGCGTGCCGGCAGAACATTCCAAGATAATCGGCACCTCCAACCATTAGTCCTGCCCCATCCTAACAGCTTGAACATATCACGCGTCCCAGGTAGTGTCCCTGACGGATCGTGCAGTTGATCCTGCACAATCAAGGGGCCACCTTCAGGAAAGAGAGCAGATGACCTCTCCCACCTACCTAGGAGCCCAGGCTTTACGCTAGCTGAAAGGTTGGCCAGGCTTGATGGAGGGTCATTCTCAGCTGGACAGGTCTCACTCAGTGCAACTACAAGTCTGAGAGTTCGCATCGACGGCTGGATTCCTATCTCAGTCCGACAACTATGATTCACGGCGCCAGGAGCGGCTCTAGCGGGTGAGATTGATGACTCTAGCCTTCTTCAAAGTTGTGACGTGGCTTGCGGGCTTGGAGCTGAAGGTAACTGTATTAATAGCCATGAACAGCCCGGCAATCGCACTGTAATAACTATTTCGAAAGGGGAAGAACGCCGCCAGCGCATCAGGGGCATCTCTGAGATACAGAGTGAAGAGGACGCGCCATCAAGGGTCTGTGCATGTCAGAGGCGTTGCCATGAAGTGGTGAGACTACCAGTGATAGGTTTGGTTTCTGCTGCGGATGTGGAAGCTCCAAGCTCCTCCATATTTTAGTGAAGCCATAGTTTGTTCCGACTGTTTTTTATTTAATAACTAGGCCTTTTGCTTAGAGGACGACCTACATAGACCACTCCTCCCCCCACGACTACAGCAGCCCACTGATTCCAAACTCTACTCATATTTAACTAAGTTATTCCTCTTTCGCCGACATAGCTCGACTTTACTTCAGAAGAATGTATAACGTAAAGTCTCATGCAAAGTTCTACTAAGAAGATGAACTTAGACAGATGGAGCGCAAAGAAAAGAAACGTTAACGCAAGTGTGAGAAGCAGCGTAAGCAACAGCAAATATCACCACTCATATCAACGGCTCCGGCAACATCACTCAGGGAAGATGTTGGAGCTCTAATTGTGCCTCAAGCCATACATTAGATACGTTTGCAAGATATCGTTTGAGATATTGACTTGCAATAAGCAAATAGTCCTCCTAATACTTTTCCTAATATCAACAATCTGGTTCTCAATTCTATTGAGGCCTTTGAGACAGCTGATCTATACGACAACAGTGCTTTGGGCGATCTTGCGCCTATGAGGGGGGCTTCTTAACTCGATGGCTGAGACCGATGATTTCACAGCGGAGCCACTAAACACTACACTAGATAAAATCAAGTCTTTGGAACACTAATTGCATTGTGCCTATGTACTTTGGCAGCCTCCTACTGGATTAACCTTACAGGAAGTTGCAGTTGCTTCTTTACTAAATAAGCAGCCTGCCCTTAGCTCCTAGCTTAGTTAGATCTTTAACTGGGCAACTCTGCCTAGTAAGTTGTATTTTAAGTAATGTGAACGCAGGTAAGTAATTTAAAAAATAGACACAGGACAATATTCTAGACTGGCAGGAATACATATAGGCAATACTTAAACTAAAGATAGGAGTGAGAACGGCGACACCTGCGAAAGCTGTAATGATGAAGACTTAGCTAACGACGGCAGCAGGAGCTCTGATGATGATAACACCGATGGCGAGAGCTGTTCTTAGGACATAGCGTTGCCAGGATGCAACCTTTGAGCTCGACATACGTTGGGGATCACCACACCGCACACCTTCTCGACAAGAAATCCCGCGGCGCCCGAGTCCACGGTGACTCCGTCAGCAGCAAGCCCCATTCCCGGTTTTTCCATCAAAGCTGTTGTTTCTTCCTTGGACATGATGGGAGAGCGTCAAAAAAAAAACGTATTCACGCTTCCTAACCCAGCCTCAGCTTATGCCCCAGTCTTACAGTAAGGGGGGTGATGCCATAACCAGCCGGACGAAACGGGGTCACACGGCACTTGAAGAATACTGCGAGAGCCATGGTTGTCACTTGCCTAGAACCCAGAAGTCAGAAGACGTCGGCAGCGGATCCACATCACCAGTTCTGTTGGCAAGGACTTTACGCGCATTACCGTGTCGAGTCTCAGCAGACGAGTCAGGCAACAGGGGCGCCGCATCCCAGTCCGAAAGGCAGCTCCGGAGCTCCTCTAGATCTAAGCCACGGTCTCCCGTAGCTAGCAACATGAGGCGTATCGATGAACAGTCGTGCCATACCGAACTTCTTAGTCGCCCATCCGCCGCTAGTGCCTATCCAATCGCGAGCCCAAGCCGTGCCGTCTGTGTCTGCGCCAGCGCCCTGGTTCTCCTCAGTCAAGACCACTGCAGGTGTCCGCTCTCACGTGTTAAGACTGGTCGCCCCACGCATGGAGGGCGTCTTAGGTATGTCCCGGTATATACAACTTGCATCCAGGAGCACCGCCAGCAGCGCGTTGTGTCGTTTAGTATAGTTTTATTACTCTCCTATCCACTTCTAACTTACAGGGTTCTCTGTATGTGTAATGAATCCAACCTATTTTTTCCTACTCTATCTATCATCTTGTCCCTTTCTCTCTCTCTTGTATTAATCTGTCGTAGAACAGAGATGTAACCAAGGCTAATATAAAACCCTATTATTATGTAGTCACAGGTCCACTCGCTAAGTATAAATCCCCCTTTCCCTAGTAAAGTTACTTCCTACCTCTGCCTCAGCCTATACTCCTACCCCACAGGCTGCCCACAGTCCTCTTACGTATCGACATAGCTGGCTAACCAAGCCAACATGAGCAGTTCTGCAACATCTAGAGTCAGCCGTTGACACAGAAGCAGCAGCATTAGCAACAACAGCAACAGCTGCTTCTTAACGTAAAGCGTTTCCTGTATTATTAGGCTATCGCAGAAGATAAGAAGATTCAGAAGGAGGAGGATATGAGGATTCTCGCGAGCATGCGCGGCCTGTTGATCCAAGTGTCCAAGCTTGACCTCTTATGGTGAATGCGTGTCATAGACCGCTGCGCTGCGAACGAACAAGCCGACGATAATAAGGGATAATGGCCTAAGTAATAGTGTGTTGCCTAGGATGGAGGGAAGCTATAATTTTAGTTTACATGTAATTTGTATCTAGGATAGATAGGTGTATTGTTAGGATGAGAGCTGGTGTTGTGTTCTAGTAAATGTCTAAGTCTATCTAGCACAGCTGTTTTGCTATACAACAAACAGGATATACATCTATATTAACGATTATAACCATCTAGAAAACCAAATTGTTTTTAAAAACTCCTAGAACACTTGCTCAAGCGCCAATCCCCAAGTAGGATCTCTTGGTGCAGGCAAAATGAAGACACATAACCACCCTAATCTATACCATACATGGCCACTCACTCCCGACCAGGGTGCTGCTGAACTGAGAGCCCTGTTAGTTAAGGCCCCACGCCTGCAATCTTCTTGAAGTACTGCTTGACTAGATGCGCCTAGTACTCCTCGGCTATGGTGACGACCTCGAGCTCGAGATCTGTTACGTCGGCCTCTCCTAGCCTGTTGCTGTTCAACTTCCGCAGCGCCTTGTACAGCTGGGTCATAGCGGCGTTCAACCACGCAATGTCTGACTGGACATTGCGGGCCAGACCCTCAACGCGGGACAGCATGAAGCGGCTCCCCTTGCAGACCAACAGGGCCTTGCGGTGATCGGCTATCCATCGAGCGCTGAGGCGAGAGACCCCTGTGAGAGTGCGTTGCATCCGGGAGTGCGTGCGCGCGTGTGCGTCCGATGAGCTCGTATTGCGGGAGCCTGTCACATCTCGTTAACAGGTCGACAGTGAGTGTGGCTGTCGGTTATTGCGTCAGGATCAGGCGTGTTTGGTCATCATCGCCCATGGTTTAATGAAATGTCAAGAGCCGGAAACAGGACCAGGACCAGGTTCAGGTCAGGGCCAGGTTCAGATTTGGGTTGGGACATCTGGGCACAGACTGAAGCAAGTCAGACGTTACGAGAGTCTATCGTTGTTGTTTGAGTGTTGAAGCATTACGTAACTTACATCCCCTTGACCGGCTTTTCGGAACCCGGCATGGTTACTATGGACACGCCGCCAGTAATTATTGATACATAATCAGTGCACGCGGTTAGAACTCGTCTATATGGCGGGCATAAAGGAAAGGCTTGGAGTATGGCTGCTTCTTTTAGAGGGTCTCGACTAGGCCTTATATCCTGATGATACAAGTGATAGTAAACAGATGAATGGTTTATGTAGACTTGGCGTAAAAACTGAACCTAAGTCTCCTGCTGGCACCAGCCTGTTATTATTGTACATTGCTCCCTGGAGCCTCCCTGGAGCGCGTTAGGATACATTACGACGTTATGGCCTTAGAAATAGGGTGTAATAATAGAAGAAATGCTATTCAAAGTTCTGTGTGCAGCGTTTCCCTAGCATACAAAAGACAGCTTTCTTGATCTAGTAATTTACGCTTTAGATTGAGGGCTGTCCTTTGCTAGACAGCGAAGCAATTTTTTTTCTTATTCTTGGTACGTACGGAAAGGAGTTAAGGGATAAGACTCTCATTAAGCTGAGGGTAATCAATCAGATCCACAGACCAGCGGCGTAGGTCATACAACACAAAACTTAGGTTTCTTAGCACAGAACAAGAAAGTCACACATTGAGTGGCTAAGTGTTCTTCCTAGGTAATGGCATCTACAGTGAAGCCGTAATGTTGGTGGTTATTGTCACCCACTATGGTCGCCTTCAGGTTGCGTTCAACGCCAAGGTGCTTGTCTTCAGGTTCTAGGAAACCTTGATCAATGGCAACTCGCTGTTAACGCGCACACCGACATATAATTGATTCAAGTCCGCCAAAGGTTCTTCTACTGTCGGTGTTCCTAGCGTCGCCTAGAAAATCTCCTATCCATCGGGGCAATCCGGTCTTGTGTCCTCTTCAGCGCGTACTTTCCGAACGAAAGATGCCTTGTTCTGAATCGCACTTAATGCGAATTTGCTCTGCTTGCACGGTCAGCCCAGTATGCGGACTATCATCGGACCATTTTGTGCATGTCTTTGGATATTTGCGTCCAGCTCGTTTTGCGATGAATTTGGGCCCCTTGGGTTTCTCAGTTCGGATTCATCGTTTTGGACGGGTCCCGCTTATCCAATCCTGCTCGAATTGAGGAAAACAGTCCTTATGACAAGTGAGCTCTGAGCAAAGTCGGCATTTTGGCTAAGACATAGGCCAGGTTTTTAATTAACTTAAAGAAAGGCAGAAGGTTATATTATTCCTAAACAGATTTGTTCGTCTGTATTTGATAGTGTAATACATCGCTAGTGACATCAATCTCGTTCAAGTTTAGGCTTGCTGAGGTCTTGCTCTGCCAATTTTGTGCTAGGTTACCTCCCACTTCTCCTTGTATTCAGAGTAAACTGACGGGTCGTCGGGGTTCTCCGGATGTATAGCCTTGCCCTTCAAGAAGAACACCTTGAGATCGGCCAGGTTTTCGACGGGAATCGACTCCCCAGGCACCTATACATTTAAGCCCTTTGTCAGCCACATGATTTCCCCCCGACACAGGTCCTATGCTTATCTACAGGGAATGAGGAGGTGGGGTGGGGGATTCTACTCACAGACACAACTCGCCAGTGCAGATTGTCTTTTAGATATTCGACAACATGGTCTTCTCCGAGGTGCTGGATACCGTTCCATCTCGCGTCTTGGTTCACGGCACGCTGCAGCAGCTGCAGAGTGACGGGCACCTGGCCCTTTAACAGCGGATTGCCGCTCTCCTGTGTCTTGCAGTTCTCACACGTGACGCTGCTCTCGCTCCAGTTCTTAGAGAACGTGTGGATGCTTCCCACATGGTGGGGGCTCGAGAGGTAGTCTGTCGGCGACGAAGGGATGTTGGCGGCCGCGCCGACGATGAAGTGTATGTCGTAGCTGCGGCCGCCGAGGGCGAAACGGTTGTAGAGGACGTTGATGATGAATTCGTTGTCCAGGCCGGCGACTTTTTGGCCGGAGACGTTCCTGGGCATGGTCCGGAGGGCGCTGTATTTCTTGGTCATGGCCCTCTTCAAGTCGGCGGGTGATATGGGCGTGTTCGACCCGGGCGCCGGAGCGAAGTCGTCGTAGGTGTAGCCATAGTTCTCCCAGTTTTCAAGTATACTTGAGTTGAAGTGGCTGGCCTTCGCGTCCGTGTGGAACGGGAAGATTGGTGCATCTGCGGTCGGGTCCTGGTTTGGGTTCCTGCCGGACCACCATGGCGTGAAACCCAGCTTCTGGTAGATTGCCAGCTGATGGTCGACGTTGCTGTGATGGAGCCAGAAGATGGGGTCGAAAGCTGCAAAGCCGAGGTCGGTCATGTGGCCATACTCGTATGTGGTTCCCGACTGGGTCTTGTCGGGTACTGTAGGGTTGCGAGTATAGCCCAAGCCACCGACAAAGTCGTGGATGTCGTGGTGGATCATCTCGAGTGACAAGAACACAGCGGGTCCCTGGTTGGCATCGGCGGTGGTGGCGAACTGAGCAAAATTGTCAAATGTGTCTTGGAGGAAACAGTCGGCTGACTTGGTCAGCGATATCGCCCTTAGCACCGGTCCAGCCAATGATCCCAAACTGGGGGTTCTTCAAGGCCTCCCCAACCAAGTCGTTGTGCTGAACCCCCGAGACCTCCTGGGGCGTGAGCTTGCCGTCTATTGGGTTGCCGACACCCCATCTGCTCGTTCCTGAGGTCTTTCTCAACTGTGAGGACAAGAGGCCCCGAAGCCTCCTTCATTAGCAAGTCATGCTTGCGGCATAGGGAATTGAAAATCACATACGGGTTCATCAGCTCCAGGGATGACAAAGTCTCCAAATCTCGTGTAGTCGAATTAGGGAGCAGGCTTCTAGAATGTTGAGATATGCCCAGTAGAGAATTGGTAAAGCGGATCTAAAGCAAGACAGCTGGTCGTTGGTGTCCATGCTGTCGAAGATGCAAAGGGCCTGGACGAAGAGCGATAGCTGGATCGTATTCTGAGCGACCCAGGCATTGAGCTCCTGTCGCGGCTGAATGCCGCCAGCCGTGATACCGGTGATGGGATACGTGGGAGAAGACATGGTGTAAGTTGAAGTAACAGAGTTCGGGTAAACCTAACCGTGTGTGTAGGGAAATGATGACATTTAGTGACCGGCCCCACCCGCTCCGTTTGGGTATGCGGCCCGGCCCGGCAAAGACCCACCGGAAATCGGCCTTGGCTGGCCTGACTTATCCGGGAAATGACTGGCTGGCACATCTTAACACATCGTCATTCAAGAAAGCAATGTAAACATCATTGCCAAGGGGGTATAAAGAGAAAACTAGAAACATCTTTTTAGACTAGTCCGAAAATGCCCTTTTTCTTTGGTCACAAAAAGGGAATCCTTGTGACTATTTTTCCATTATGGATATGATTTAAGTATAGCTAGCTAATCTGCGTTGTACTTAAGGAGGGGCCTTTTAAACTAAATTGTTGAAGTGTAAGGGAATGACTTTGGAGGATATCCTTTATGATACATTAGAACGATCTAATTTGTGGGTCTGTTTTAGGGGGGTAGTAAAGTCTGCTTTACGCTTTGTAAGCTTTGTAACCCTGTAGATAAAAACATTATTACTTAGATAGTAATGATCTTGTAATTGCCCTTGTAGTGTCCATTAAATACGATCTTGACGTTGAGATGGACCTAGACCTTATTGCTGTTCTTGAGGTATAATTGGATCTTGCCTGTGGCTGCTAGGAGGTTGATCTTAAGACTGACGCTGTCCTTAAGGTTACTAAAGATGTTGCTGATGTTAATGCTAATAATGGAGATAGTAAGACTAACTTTAAACGTATTAGTATTAACGTAGCCAGTAATCTATAGAGTAGGAAGAATAGGTTAATTATAATGTATTTAAGGATAGATTATTATTAGATAAGGTTAATATTTCTATTACTGTGGTGCTGTAAACTACCTGTAGTGGAAGACTTGGAATGACGTACCTTGACTAGACTAAAGCTCTAGTTGATCTAGATGCGTCCCTTGCTATTGCTGGGGGGTAGGTTGCAGATAAGTTTAACCTGCTTGGCCTCCTAGATGTTGTTGCCCTTAGTAGGGGGTAATAAGGTAAAAATAGTACCTATATAGGTAATCTTTAATTAGTAATATACCTACTAATTTATGCTTTTTAAGGTTTTCTAGCTAGAGGTAAAATAGACTTACTAACGTTTTACTTAGCTATAGTAAAAGGTTGTATTAGGAGACTTAACAAGGGTAAAGTAGTTCTCTAGTTGTAGAATAGTAAAAGAACCTAAGGATGTGTAATATGCTTTGTCTTAGAGATTTAGGAATTATCTACTTTATATAATTATATCTGTTGTTGTCTATAACCGTTGTCCTGTTAAGTTTGGTAGTAAGCATTAGTTGGTTATAGGATGTATCCCCTTCTCTTCCTCTCTATTAACAAGTGTAAATTATGCTTAGTTTCTATTTTAAGCTGCGCTTAACCCCTTTCTGGATGGTTCCTTGTATCTCTTAGTTACATTATAGAGGTCCTGAACCTCTCTTTGCCCTGTGATATGTTACAAGATAAACTAGCTAGCCGCATCTAGCTAGCTATATATAAGTCCTATCCTAAATATAAAGCAGCCACGTAAGAAACTGTTAGAGCTATTCCTTGCGCAACATTAAGTATTTACTACTTCCAGCTTCTATTATACTTACAGTCTTACTTCTGCACATTAAGGGAGCTAAAGGTCTACAAAGAACCCCTTACTACTGCAGTAAAAAGCTCTAAGTTGTAGGTGTGACTGGTCTGTAGGCGCTGTGGTTGGTTGTTGGTTCTTTTCTATGACAGGTTGTTATACTAGTGATTACCTGCTAGGCAACTAACCCACCCACCCTACTTCCTACGCATCCCCACATCCTGCGCACCATCATCACCACCACCACCACTACTATCGTCAATTATTCCTCGGCCCTACCACCCACCCAGATGCAACTTT
>PUHP01001241.1:5025-16620 GCA_006783085.1 Colletotrichum shisoi | reverse complement strand
GGGGGGGGGGGGGGGGACAGGGTTGATTTCATTGCCGAATGGACCGGGGGGGCGGGCACTCCAAGAGGAACAAGAAAAAAAGAAAAGAAAGGAAAAGAAAAAAAACAGGGCGAACGATGACCGTTTTCCCACATGTCCCATCAACCAATCAACCTCCCCTCTTCGGAGGCGAGAGGCACGACAGCCCTGCCTTTCTTCCCCCCCCCCTCCTCCTCCTCCTCCTCCTCCTCATGGACTTCTGCAGTGGGAACCACCACGTCAATGTGTCTCTTCTGACCGTACGCTTGGAATGCGCGCGTGCGTCCACCAGTTGCTGTGCCGTGCTTTGTGCCGCTTTTTGCTATGTGCTATGTGCTATGTGCTATGTGCTATGTGCTATGTGCTATGTGCTATGTGCTATGTGCTATGTGCTATGTGCTATGTGCCAATGCTATGCTTGTGCCGTGCCCCGTGTGCTACGGGCGTTTCTCGATTGCTGCGTCCCTTACCGCTGAGGCTTTGCTCACCTCATCGTACTTGACTATCTTGAATTTTAATATGCTTTTTTCTTCTTCTTTTCTTTCTTCCTCTCTTCCCCTTCATTGGCGAAAACGAAACCCCCGGGTTTCGTTCGCGAGCCGAACGCCCCGGGGGGGGCTTCGGTCAGTCAGTCAGTCAGTCAGTCAGTCAGTCAGTCAGTCAGTCAGTCAGTCAGTCAGTCAGTCAGTCAGTCAGCAAAGTAACACATCTCTAGGCTCGGAGTGTGGATCACCCGCGGATCCGTGACGCAGTCTGCCCTTCTAGTTGTGGGAGTGCGTGTGTGTGTGTGTGTGTGTGTGTGTGTACGTCTCCAGGGACCTCGCCCGCTTGCTCTTCGCTCTTCGCCGTCCCTCGTTCTTTGGGGTTTCTCCATGGGGGGGACAAAAAGCTACGACATCCTACCTCCAAAGCTGCGGCCGCTCTATCACCAAGAGGAAACGGGAGAAAGGTGGTTCATTTTTGCCGACTGGGTTTTACACCGCAGCTCTACAAGACGCGCCTCGCAGGGTGCTACGTGGGAGGGGGCTTTGATGGACGGGGATTGCAAAAACATGCATCCATCAACCCACCCGCTCAGAGTTGTCAGAGGTTCCTCACGCAAACCCGGACAGGAACAACTTGAGACGTTCTGGAAGGCCGTGACCCCAATGCGGCAGTAGAAACCCAAACCCAACTGAACTGAAAGGTGTGACTTTGGGAAAGATCGTTCATCCTCACACACGGACACATTGGTGACTTCGCAAGTTTTGTTTTGAGGCACTCGGAATACTGCCGCCTTCCACTATCAGCTCCCCAGATCGTCTCATGTAGAACAGTTTTGGATGTGTTTTTGAATGTTTGTATTCAAAAGTAAAACAGCATATTGTTGCTGTTTCCTTCCTATCAATCCCCACCCCTGACTCCGCCAATGTCTTCTTCCTCGTGCGAACAGACTCGCGGCGAGATATCGGGTTCTTTAGCCCTGGTATTGTCTAAACCATGTTTTCCTCTCGCGTCTTCGCGAATTCGGCGTCTTCCGCCTGCCTCCAATGTTCGCTCAAGCACCTTGGTGAAATGGGGCCTTGTTCCCCCTACCACGAACCAAGAAGCAGGATGAGGTCGTCCGATGACTCAAAACAGGAAGCCATGCAAAGCAGACCCCCACTTGGGTGCTCGCGCTCCAGAGGATGCATGAGAATCGAACGCCCCAAATCTCCCCTGAAAATAAAAGGAACTCCAACCAAAGAAACCCCCGTTTCCCAACTCTTTATCCCGTTGCGCCTAATATGCACCCCTAGGCTGTCCATAGCAGAGTAACAATAGACCATCCCCGATCATCTTTCCAAGTCCTAACTCCGCGCTGAAATGACATGAAAGATCAAGACTTGAAATAAAACAGTCACCACGCCTCTGAGAAGAGAGCGGGCGAGAGAGAAGTTTGAAAAAAGCAAAAAAGTTCCGGCCCTTTTTTTTTCGCTGAGCTTTTGAACAGATCCTGTTCCACGTTGGTAATCCAATTGCAAAATGTGGTCCACATATCTCATAAAGGAATTAGGAATCCTCATGGGTTCGTCCGGTCCATGGGTCAAACGTTTTGGTGTGATTAGGCGTTTTCGTTGCTGGTGTGATTCGCCAAAGCAATCCGGGATATGCGTATGGACGATATCCTGTGAACAGACTGGCGGAACGTAACGGATGTGATGGCTAACTAGTAGCAGCCTTGAGGATGAGAGAAGATCGGAACCTGATGGTGGAAGGGGACGTGAGGATGAATAGCAGGGGCCTGCTGTGCGTACTTCAACACGTCGCCCCACCAGAACTGGACAAAGGACTTTGACGGGCAGCTCGGTGCCTGCATTTGAACCTGGGCTGGCATAGGACCGGGTGCGAACATGTGGGAGTGAAGGGGGGGTTCCTGATGTCCGGCTACCGGTGACGGAACTGGTCCAGTGTACTGATGGGGAACAAACTCCTGAGCGGGAAAGAAGGGCGTCCGAGGATCTTCTGGCTCGAAGACTTGGGCGTGGCATGACATTGCCTCCTGTTGTTCCTGGAGGAACTCCTCGTCGAGGTCGTCAATAGTTGAGCCACTCGAGGTGAGTGAGCCGTCGTCTGAGGAACATGTAGAACCTTCGTCCGAGGAAGACGAGGCGGGCGAGAGAGCGTTGTCATAGTCGTCGACAATCGTGTCCTCGCAAGTAACGTATTCAGTGGTGTGGTCGGGCGAAGCCGGGGGTGTCGAGAAGGCGGAAGTAGGCATCGCCGGGATGGTAAACCTGGAGCAAGTCTGGATCCTGGCCTTCAACTCGGACAGGGTAATCCTGTGGTCCGGGTTCCGGGCGAAGATCCTCCCCAAGATGTCGTTCAGTTCATCCGACACTGGGAGGATGCTCTTCAGAGTCTCCGGGCACCGGGTGTAAGCCCGGTAGGTGGAGTCCTCGAAAGAGGCTTGCTTCCATGGGTTGCGTCCACAAGTGAGGTTGACCAGGATGACTCCGAGACTCCAGACATCATTGGGGGCGCAAAAGTAGAAAGGTCTACGGGCTGAGTGGTCCAAGCATTCTAAATTGGCAAGAAAAAAGAAAACCGTCAGTGGTGTTCGAAGTTTGGAAAAGGGGGGGGGGGGGTTTCTTTCTCCCTCTGTCTTATGCCGTCAACTATCAGACAANGGGGGGGGGTTGAGAAATAGGGAAGAAGGTTCCGGGCAAGTAATAATGCCTACCTGGACTCATATAGAATGTTGAGCCGCATCCGTAGTCCTCAGACCGGTCAGATGAGGTTGCGAGGCCAAAGTCGGCGAGCTTGACAGTCTCTCCTTGGTCCGAAACGAGAATGTTCTCCGGCTTCAAGTCCCGGTGGTAGATTCCCAGAGAATGGCAGTGCTCAACAGCATCCAGGATCTGGAGGAAGACTCTCTTGGCGAGATCGTCGTTCCCGACATACTGACCACATTCGGTGATGTTGAAAAACAAGTCACCCTCCGGGCAATATTCCAAGATAACATAAATGCAGTCCGGGTCGTCAACAATCTTCAGCATCGACACCACGTTGGGGTGCGCCGAAGCCAAGTAGTGCAGACGAATCTCCCGGTTCTGGAAGGCAACCTGTCGACGATCCAATGGGGTTCCGTCTGGGTTGAATTTGCTGAGACACTTAACGGCATAACGGACTCCGGTCTTGACATCCACGGCGGAGTAGACGACGCCATAGGCGCCGGTTCCCAGAATGGTCGTCAACTGCAACTTGCCCTCGAGGAATCTTCCTAGCCTCTCCTCCGGCGTCAACGGGATGTATCGTGCCTGGCAGTGGGGTGCTGTTGTGATGGGCTGCTGGATCGAGCACTTTGTGCTGTCGTACACCGGCGAAGCGGGGGGAGTGGGATAGCCAAATCCTGATACATGCTGCATGTTATGTGATTTCTGCGGGTCCAAATGGGAATCCTTTTTTCTCTGGCGGTCTGGGTCTGGGTCTCGAAGGCGAGATCCGAACGTAGAGAAGATAATAGGAGAGATAGAAGAAGAAGAAAAAGTAGAAACGGCCTTTTGTGTCCTCTGGGTCGTGTAATGTCCTGGGAATCCAAAAGCAAATCCCGGGCAAATGTACTATGGCCAAACGGGTTGATAGATAGTCCTTTGGATCGAGTAGAGATATGTCGGAGAGTGCAAGACGTCGAATCAACGAGTCAAACACGTACTTGTCGCCGGGGATGGGAAGAGCGTGTGGTGGTGAGGTCGGTCAAAGTTGGAGGTCGGTTGGTCGGAGGGTGAAGGGCGACTTGAGAATCCAGTGCTCCCGAGGATCGTGATGAGGTTGTAAGAGAGGGTCAACAGGAAGGAGCGTGGTGAAGAGGGTGTTGGTGGTTGATGTTCTCGAAATGAGTTCTGCCCAGCTGCACGACGGCGGGATATGGGTGGTTGATAATGACTGCCACCACCCCGTTGAGGAACGAGGCGAAATGATGCTAGCGCTACGTACCCATGTCGAAAGGCGGATGTTGCGTGGAGCATCCACCATTGACGGTGGCTCTTGGGAGGGGGGGGCCGGTCGTCCTCGACATTACCAGTACAAGGATGGGACAGCTTTCCATGTCTTAGCCATGGGCCCACTAATGCACCATCTATTCTTGAGTTCGACGTGAGCGGCAGGCCAGTGGGTTAGAGTTGAGTGAGGGCCTGAGGCTTGAGAGCTGGCTTTTGGAGGGAGAGGGCGTGAAAGGTGCGAGAGGGTGTGAGAAAGAGGCGTGAGGTGTGGGGGGGGGGGTGTTGATGCAAGACGAGGGGATGGACAAGTGACCAGCAGAGTTTCTCTGTTGGAGCAGTCAGAACAGCCGCTAGGAAGACGCTAGCATCGTTGATTGGCAAGCAGGTATTGTCTGACGCACCAGGTAAAGTGGCCCCGTCCCGAGGGGGAAAGGGGGGGGGTGTGAGGGTGTGTTTATGTTAGGGTGTGTGACGGACCGAGTGCGCGCGTGGGTGTGTGTGTGTGTGTGTGCGTACTATGTATGTGGTCTGTTGTGATGACTCTCATCCATCACTCTCACCCCCAGCCGTGCTCCGTCGACCCCTGCTGCGGTTACTGGCTGAGTGTGTGTGTCAGAAGAAACGGATGGCCGGTGGGTGTCGAAGAAACGGGGCGTGCGTGAGTCGTCGCCAAACTAGCCCACGTAATGCATGGGATGACCCTGACGGTGGAGCGAACACAGTCTGTCACTTGCTCCTTGCCCTTTCACCCATTTTCCTTCTCTGCCCCGTCGGAATGGGGGAGAAGGAGGGCCTTGTGCTCATGTTGGTCTGGCTGCTCGCCCTTTTTCAGAATCGTCATAGGCCTAACTAAGGCGGGCGAGGTAACACGCGGCACCCTCTGACTTGAAAGATGGGCAGTTTCTTTTCTTCTTTTTCTTCTGCCTTCAACCTGCCCCGTGTTGTCGTTTGCCGCAGGGCGAATGTGCCCGTTTTCCGCTAGGTTGTCTGGCGCTAAAGACTATGAGCTGACAAAAAAAAACCCCAGCCTTGAGAATGTTAGAACCGCGCATGGAAGTGCGGTCGAAACACGATGGAATGAGACACCAGGCAGGTGCTCCACCGCGACTTGGGCCCTGCCGAGCGATGCAAGTTATATGTGCTGTTTGTGCGGAGTACACATACGACTCGTTGCAAGCCCTGTTGTTATTGTTGTTGCTGTTGTTGCTGTCGTTGTTGTTGTTGTTGCTGCTGTTGTTATTGTCGTTGTCAGCAACCCATCCAACATCGTCGTCAATGCCGTGAGTGAACTTAGTAGTTGTAAATCATCGCACCCGTGTCGATGTTGCTGACACTACTCCGTACGCCACGGGGAAACGGGGCGAGCACTTGGGAATGCCTAGACGGAACAAAGGCTGATTGGTTCACTATCATGGTCTCGGAGCAAGAAGGTCGGAACCTGTGTGGCGCTTGGCAAACTGTTTGCATGAAGTCCCAGGAGCCGATGAGTGTGGTATCCGGTGGCCGGCAGACTTTCTGTTGCAGAAGCTGCCTCGCAGGCTGGCGGCGGATCAATGCCGTACCATGGGCTGCCGCTCGGCTCACTGGCTGCCCATCGCTTCCCATTCAGGTATGCGGGCGCCGAGGGTCGCAGGTCTCTTCCTACACTTTTGGGGTGTAGCCTACGGATACTTCGCTCACAGTTTCTCTCCTAGGCCCTGTGGCTGCACCGCTCCTCTCATCTGCAGTTGGCGCAGATCATTCGTAGCGGAATGATTGGTTGACAAGGCTTCCCCAACCAGATCAGCCGCCGCTACGTCCCGGCCTAGATACATAGTACACGTGTAGATGCTTGCGTCAAACGAGGTAGAGGAAGTGGAAGGGGCATACGGATACTCAGTACGGATAGAGGGTTTGACAACTGTAAGCGGCCACGGTCCAATGAATCGTGTTCCCGATCCTGATACATAGGACCACAGGGCCGCTAGTCGGTGATGAGCTGACTGGCTACACCACCCCCCTCCCCCAACGTCGACCATTCTCGAGTCACTGTGAATGGCTGGGTGAGTGCACGACGACGGTCTAGTTGTGTTGAGTGTGGTGAAATGTTTTCACAACCATACCACACTCTCGGTCGCGCTAGCACTCGAGGGGCCGCCGTGGTTGCAACTGTAGCATATTGTGCAGGTTAGACGACACCACTGCATCAGCCTAGGGAAGTTCCAACAAGTCTGGGCTGTGTTGTCTGTGTTTGCTGGCGGCAGGTCCGATGATGGATGATGGAGCAGGGAAGGGAGGGTATCGGTGAAGGGACTTTGGCCCGCCGTGGGCCGCCGTGGCCGATCAAGCCGGGCCTGTCTCATCAGATTCCAGTACGAGCGCCGCAATGCCCCTCGAGTTGTTTCCACCCGGGATCCGTTATAGACCCAGACAGACAAGACAAGACAGACAGACAAGACAAGACAGACAGACAAACAGACAGGCAGATTGGCCCGAGACGAAGCAGCATAGGAGCAGAGCCTGGATTTAGCGAGGGTGGAGTCAAAGGCAGGGGCGGGCAAAGGAACAAGATTCGGATTACCTCTGGAAGGGCCTTTTTCTCTGAATCCCAGAGACGCTGGCCAACGTGGTCATAGGTCGCACATGGGTATCATCGTGAGCATGCGGGCAGCTGAGTGAGGGCGAGAAACCCCCCGGGCTTAAAGGGAAGGGGGGAGAAGGGGGACGCCCACGAACGCCGCAACGCTGCGTTGGATGTGCGTGGTGCATGCGTCTTGCAGCGAGACTGCGCGTCTGTGTGGCTCGGAGCGACACACGGGCGGAACGGGGAGGGTCTTTCGAGGGTCTGATTCGCTGTCAGGGCGAGGGATGTTGAAGCGCTGTCGCCTGAGGCCACAGAGGAGAGTGTCGATTCGGTGTAGCGGTGCGAGAGGTCTCGACTCTTGACTGGGCGAGTGGATGGCTTGGATGATGCATGAGGTGTTCGACGAGCATCTGGTGCCGTTCTAGTTTGTAGTGTACTACTTATGCGGGGCCGGCCAAAGACTGAGGTCTGGGGTCTGAGGAGGAGGAGGGCTACAGGCAGGCAAGCAAGGGAGCGAAGAGAGCCTGAGACCGAGACTGAAAAGTGAGGGCAGCCTCGCACACCTCGTAACGACTAACGTGTGACGGACCGCTGGAACAGGGGACCCCGGGCGCGAGTTCCCGACGAGTGAGGCTGTCGACGATGGAGCTATGATGGATCATGATGTGGAGGGCCCATAGAAAGGCCTGCAAATGCCAAAGGCTGGTCTCGCCGGCCCAATGGGCAATTTCGGGCGTCCTGATGTAGCATGGCGCCCGCGGTTCACGATGCAGTGCAGCACCCAGTTGCATGTCAAAATGTCCCCAACTTTGCCGCCAGTGGTACAGACGGCTTGTAAAGGTGTTCCGTAGTTGGGTAGTGTAGACATCTCCCTCCCCGGTGGCCCCATCGTCTCCTGGGTTTGCCTGCTGTGTTTTCTCAGCTTCTTGGTGCCCACCGATGGGCCGCGGGATTGTCGCCCAGCAGATTGGCGGCCCTCTTGTCGAATCTGGGGGTGATATGAGTGCGGCGCGCCATGATGCCACTCACTGTTCTGGACGAGGCGAGTTGATTGGCGGCTTAAGAGTTAAGGAACGGAGGTGATCATCTCGGTTTGGTGACGAGAAGGGCTTCGACGGGATTCTGTGACGTACGATGGAGATGGTGGTGGTGCTGACTCTGCTGAGCCACGGCAATCTTGTCCAGGCCCAGCCAGTCCTTCTTGGTCCGTAGCAACGAGTATAATTGCTTTTTGCTCGGTGCCGCGGTGCATCTGGCATCAGGCATGGCACGTCTGATAGTCTGTGCTGCCAACGAGGTTGGGTCTGTCAGTTCACCCAGCCGTGAATGACGGTGGGCCGTCGGGGATCTGATTCAAAGCTGCGTTTAGACCAGAACATCCTATATCGAGGGCAACGGGCGCAGCTTCAATCCAACCGCAGGCGCTTGCAGGGTCAAACCGCGAGAAACAGTCTTGTGCAAAGTGTTTGTCCTGCAGCTGCCAGAGTAAGAGGGCGTCATGCCGTATAGCGTATCCGTACAGAGTATCCGTACGGCGTGAATAGAACGAGTGCTTGGTGGGTGTCGCCGTGATGCAAGCGATGACTGTGATGTGATGATTGTTGATGTCTCTGCAGACCAAGCAGCGTAGGGGCGAGGGACGATCGAGGGAAGGCAGGAACAGTGCTCTCTCTCTCTCTCTCTCTCTGCCTAATCACAGCACAGCAAACAAGAGCCCCAAGAGCCAATCACGGGAGGGGGCGCCACACCAAGAAGCAGGAAGCAGGTGGAAGGGAGCAGGAGCCAGAAGACAGGTGGCGGCTGGCAGACAACAGATGGCAGTGGCCTTGTGGCTGGCACCCCCCCAGCTGCTCCTGCCACCGTGGTTCAGTTCCAAGTTCCAACCCGGCTGCTTAAGATCGGCGCCTCCCTCCTCCTTTCACTTGATTCATGCCTCATGCTTCAGGCCACAGGATCAGGAAAAGAAACAAGCGGTCTGCAGGAACTGCATGGCTACGGGCCAGGCTTGCCTTATTCAGCCTAGCGCATCTGTCAGATCTCATCGTCCATCTTCCACCCTGCAAATATGCGCAGTCCACTCGCCTCGAATACCGTCCCAGTCTTCGGTCCTCTGCTCCATGTCCCGGCCCCTGTTCGCTTCGTATCCGTACACGGTACAGATACACGGTACACCACACGGATACGGCATCCGGACGGGTCCCGACCTCCTCTCTCTCCTCTGCCGAATCTCCCCTGGAATCGTCCCTCTGGCACTCTGTCCACTAGATTCCACGTACGAATGCAGATACGAAGTACTATCGCCTGTCTACCAGGTGGCCCACTGCCCGAGTACGCATACGTTCCCCTAGGCGCCCACTGCGTCCGTCCCCCAAGTGCGATGTACCTTGTACACTGTCGAAATAACGTACAAACGTGCTCCGTACTTACACCACTGCTCTGTAATGAAGAAGGTGGTCAACGCCATCGGATGATGCCATCTTGCGCAGACCAATACACACGGCACAAGAGAGCGGTTGGCCGCCAGAGACACGCGATCTACAAGATACAAGACCCAGCGCAGGATCCTGCTCGAATGAAATTTCCAGCTGCCAGATGTTTGACTGCCGTGCTAGGGACGGTTGCTGTACGTACACGCATACCACGCCGCCGCTTTTGCTCGACCGCCATCCGTAGTCGAAAGGGCCCTTCCGGTTCCGCATGGGTCGGCCTCAATCGTGTTCCAGCCGCTCGAGACCGGCCCCAGCCTCAAGAAGCCCAAGGAGCAGCCGTGGAACCCGTCAAGTTGGCGACACGAACTTCAGCTCCGTCTGTTTCTGTGACTCCCTCCGTGCTGGGGAACCCGCAAATCGTCCAAGCAATTTATCCAACCCACATCGAGCCCCCCCCCCCCAAGTCAGTGTATCAGTCTCGATTGTGAAACGCATTTCACCAGACAAGGGCGGCTGCTCCTTCGTCTGCTGATCCCCCAATCTAGATGAGGCACGATGCCGCCCCGTGCTCGAAATCAAGGCTGCACCAAACGCCCGCCTTCCGCGGTGCCTGCCCTGCTACTTTACTGCCCAGCAGGCTATGATACCGTCCGTGTCCGTACACTTACTACGAGGCTACAGTTGCTCGCTTTGCTCGCTTTGCTCCCTGAGCTGGCAGGGCGACATCCCAGGGCGGTCATGCCAAGGAACGGAAATGATTTCACCGACGACGACGATCGTTGGCGAAGTACCCGTCCCTGGCCAACTGCGTCCAGCTCGTCATTGTCTTTCTTCTTCCTCGGCCTTGTCTAGCGCGCAGTCGCCGTGAGACGCCCGTTGAAAAAGTCTCCCTGCGCTCAGTGCTGACAGGTTTGCGGCCTCATGTCGGATCATAACTGTCTCCGCTTGGGTTGCCTTGCTTGAGCCGGTCAAAGGGGAAGAGGGTTGGTGAATCCTCAATTGAAAGCAGCACACAAGCCAGTGTCTTGGGCAATCGGCAAGCCATCCCATCACTTCCGCCGCGAGGTCGTCAAACTAGCCATGTGTTCGACTTCTAACGCATTGGCGTTCTCGTCCCGCTGCTGCTTCGGGTCTAGCCTCCTCGCGGAAGCCACGCTGTCGTCCGTGCTTCCAGCTCTATCTGCTACTGTTTATCTGCTGCCCCCCTTGGAAGTTGGAGATGCTGCGCTTCACGACATCTGATTCGCCAAGCTGGTGATTCAGGGAAGTGGAGGCTCCTGCACGCCGGCCTTCGTTATGCAACCCCGGAGACTTCAGAGCCCGCAACCGTTGCCGATTGGCTCAGTTTGGCATTGCTGGTTCGCGGTTGACATCGCGATATCTGACGGCAACTTCACAAGAAGCACACGGTGTTATAATGATGCAGTACTCGGTCCTCGATCCCGCTCAAAGGATGACGCCCAACCACGAAGCACTGCCGACTTTCTATCGTGCCCGGACGCATACTCCCGGAATCGCGTCGTCGTGATGCTTTCGGGGAATGCGCCTGGCTGTAGAATTGAGTTGAGGCATTTCAGTTGGGAGGGCGACTGGATGTCAAGGGCCTCCTCATGTCCAAAGAAATCGGCCATTGGATTGGGTTTCCAAGGCACCTGGACCGTCCAAGCCAGGCGATCCATATGGGATGCGAGTCTCACGGGGAGAACGGAGAGAAAGGCCCTACGTCTACGGCGGCGCGTCAGGCAAGCTAGGCCTCCCATTCCAAAGTGTACGTAGCCTCCTCGGTCTGGCAATTTCACCAGCCAGACCAGGTGCGGCCGAGCCAACATTCCACGGAAACATTATTCAGCAGATGGGCAACATTCTTGCCCCGGAGGGAAACAGATGCTCCATGCATTCTTGTCCGATAGCCAGTCAGACTACGAGAGCTCGTTGGTCGCGCTGGTCTCACTCTTCCTTCGCCTTGACACTCGCAGCGTCACGAAGACGCTGCCACGGCTCACTCACGAATCCGAGACTCGACCCATCTCAGACTTATAATTGTGAGTGTCATTTCCTTCTCGGCACGCCGGAGCGAGGGATCTAATAGGCTAGTACTAGGCATATCTAAGACGAAGTCTGTTTG